>JAYJLV010097074.1:0-12434 GCA_036873485.1 Torymus texanus | reverse complement strand
AGAGAGAGAGAGAGAGAGAGGGAGAGAGAGAGAGAGAGAGAGAGAGAGAGAGAGAGAGAGAGAGAGAGAGAGAGAGATGGGAATTGGCGAGAGTTGTTGGTAGATGATGAGGAGTTAACGAATCGAATGGTGTGTTTTGTTGCATTTGTGGGTTTATATATTTGTACACAGTGAGTAAGAAGGGAATGTGGTGCAATCTGGATAAGGGGTACGTAATGGGTTGCTTTTCGAAATGTTGTTGGTTTTGCCGAGTGCGAGTGCACGGGTTATATAGATAGTGTATTACCATTTTAGTCAATGATTAGAGTTGTTGTTTTCTTGCGTTACGGATGGCTCAATTTACAATCAACGTCAATGCTTGAGATGATGATGTGTACGTGATGAGAAAAGGAATCAGATGATTGTTAGCAAAAAAGGTAATATATTATGTAAAGAGTTTATCATTTTATGCTAAAATATTAGAGGCGTATATAATTATAAGCAAACAGTAACGGTGACTTTCTTTTATAACTATATACACGGCCTCTCTCGCACTACAGTTATTTCAACAAACCGATACCCCTTATCCCGAGCAACTTTTTCATATGTTCGACCCACATTATCGAACTCCTTCGCTCGGCATATAGAACACACACACACCCACATTTATCGCCTATACATTTCACTTTGTACGTTTCCGCGCGGCTTATATATACTCTTTTTAGCTCAACGCAAAACAAAATCTTCGTTCATTTCTACACTTTAACGCGTCAATTAAATCAGTGCCCGCGGGCTTTATCATTACTAATCCTTTTTTTTATCGACGATTCGGGACCTAACTATAGATCGGATCTAGATCGGGACATATAATTTGAAATGTAAATATTTGCACTGTTGATTTCGCATTGTCGTGCGAGCAAGCTTAATTAAGTCTAATAAACGATCCGCGCGTTGATATTGCGTGACGTGCGATTGGCTGATACTCGGGTGACGCGGGAAACTACGTTCTGATATTAATCAAGGTGTGGTAATTAATAAAAGTAGGTGTTAATAGCGTCTATTACTACGTTGTTTATCGCATACAACTAAACCCTTTATTTTAGTTTGCCATTTACTATATCCTACAAACTATTTCATAAACTACACATATTTCTTGCTTTCTTTCAAACCACACCATAACACTGCTCTATATTCCTACCAATTATAAACTACACCATCCCCCGAAACACCCACGAACCTACTCTCTACCACCATCTCGCGCTCATCATCCACTACCACCGCATTATAACCAAGACGACCTGCAGCGACAACATTTGAAACAATGGCCGCGCGTGCACGAGAGAGAGAGAGACGACCTCGTCACGCGTGAAATCGGCCGCGAGTATAATTGAGATGTCGGTGACACAACAATGCGGCCCGCGAGAATATCCGAGGGACGCCGTTATTAAACGAGGTGCACGCGCGCGCTCGCGACGATGACGACAACGACGGGGTTATGCGAATTATGCCGCCGATTGTCGCGTCGGGGCGCCGGCAGCGGCGTGTTTCGACAAGGGATGCGAATGGTGCTATATGCGTTAGTCGGAGAGGAAGTAAGTAGTTTGATGATGCGCGGAGGATTAGGTAATGGGCGCGG
Source organism: Torymus texanus (assembly GCA_036873485.1). Classification (NCBI taxonomy): domain Eukaryota; kingdom Metazoa; phylum Arthropoda; class Insecta; order Hymenoptera; family Torymidae; genus Torymus; species Torymus texanus. The sequence continues at coordinate 10,819 of JAYJLV010097074.1, read as the reverse complement.
TTTGGTGAATGTAGGTTAGATGTCGCGAAGGTCTTCTTTGGTGTATTGTTGTTGTTGTATGTGAATGTTTGTATATGTATAGGTTCGTTAGGAAAGGTGTATAAGTAGGGTAATTGATTATAAAGAATATTTATGGTAATAATAATAATAATTATCATTAACACGAAGTAGAATTCGTTACAGTTAGAAACCTGTTCGTTTCTATTGATGTCAATTTTCTTTTCAATAAAGTCCCGATTTCGCAAAAGTACGTTAATAAATCTTGATTATTCTCGCTCACAACGAAAATATATCTTGCAAAATCAAGTGGATATAACAAAGATAAGCTCAGGATATCATTTTGACAGCCTCTCTTTCGACTACCGATTAAAGTTAATCGAATGAATAATGCAACTTGATTCGAAAAGTCTCAATATCATTTATATAGACCTCCCGATATGATATATACATAATTGCTTCACGAAAAACTAACGAATTACCGACTATAACTCAAACCTTCCGCTTGCACACTACTTGCATCCATATATACATATAGTCCCGCGCGTCTCTTCGAAAAATCCACAAATCGACTTGCACTCGCTCGCTATAGCTCGGCGATTAAATCCAGTCTTGAACCAGTCGGAGCGTTAAATCCTCTCACTCACGCGCTCCATCCCCCGACAATGCGAAAGTGTATCGCCACCGCGGGTTCGCTCGCCCAGCGAAACAAACTCAATTAATTTCCCCGGGCGGGCGCGGGCGTATATATAGCGTGTCCTGCGCAGGCGCCGCCGCTGCCACCGCTTGAAATTCATTAAATCCCCCGCAGGCAGACAGCTGATAAACTCTCTCTCTCTCTCGCTCTCTCTCTCGCTGTGTGAAACTCGAGAATCGCGCGCGCTCGCGCTAATCTTCAGCGATGTAGATTGCGCCTTATCGCGTATAGAGAGGCGGATACGCTTACGTTGAAGGAGAGAGACGAAGGAGAGGGAGAGAGACTGATTCGTGGATTAGACCGAATGCTCGATAGAGGAGAGCATGCGATTTCGCTTTTGACACGGGAAGCTGAGGAGAAGGTGGGAGGTATAGAGGTATAAGGAGATGTGGTATAGGATGAGAAGGAGGTAAGATGGTGTTTCGTTAAGCAAGGATGCGGTGGGTCTGAAATTTAAGGAGACGCTCGCTGGTGGCTTGGGTTCTTTGGGATTGGCTTCCTATTTCCGTTCGGAGCTTCTCGGTGCAGCACGCAGCGTGATTTGATTCCCTAGCTGATTTAGCTTCGCGATAATTTCGGAAGTGATGCTGCTGGTTATTATTGTCAAATGTTGATTAGAACGTGATCTTTTTCTTCGTTTTAGTTTTGGAGAGTATATTGTATTATATTTTTTTTGTGATTTCTAAGATCTATATTCAAAAATGCAAATGAAGTGCGTTAGAAATTTTAGATATAATATTTATGCACAACCTACTTTCTATATACAATTACTCCTTAAATTTACTTCCCTCATTATCGTGTTTCAAATTCACCGAACACGCACAAATTCGTCTAATTGAACTACCGTTCAATTTTTCTTCAGCAGAATCATTTTTATACATGTACTCCCATAACCTCCGCTTAACTAGTCACATACATAGAAAGAGGCTCACACACATGGTGCACTAGTCGTATCCTTTTATCAGCTCGCGACAGGTTGCCAGTGCTCTCGCGATAGCTTTTGATCTCTCTCTCTCTCTCTCTCTCTCTCTCCTTCTCTCAATTACTTCAAAGCGGGTTCCTCGAGTTCCGTCGGGCTGCGAATGCGAATTCAGCGTGTGCGCGTCTGCGTCTCGTCGAATCGGCTTACCGCCTTGCTGCCGCCTAAGTACCGGGAATTCAGGAAATGGCTATCGGAGGCATTTCGCAGAGAGTATAACGATTCGATTACAACGTTCCCGTAGCGGCGCGCACTTCTGATAGATCGGTATAAAAATAGCTGCTCACCAGGTACGATTAGGGTGACTATCTTATCGCGTGTCTAATGTTTGTAGAAGAAGTAAGAGAAAAAGTGCCTGATATACACACTCCAGCCGATGATCGTTCATGAATGAAGATATGAAGTTATCCTCCGTTATACATACGCGTCATCCAACCCAACGTCTCTTATATAACACATTCTACTCGTCGATTCATCAAACTATCGTAAACTTCTCAGGCCTCAACAATTCAATAACAGTTCATATATACATACAGCCTTAACAATCCAACAGCTTCACACTGCTACTGCTGCTGCTGCTGCAAATCAAGCCTTCATTTTTGGAGTGGGGCTGCTGCAGCTGCCCAATCAGGTGCAATTGTGACCAGTGGCTATAACGCGTGTACATCACCCACCCTCTTCCTAATGACTGAGCCGCGGCATTCGCTTGCTCGCTGCCGCCTCTAATTCCCGTTTATTATCGGCCGCGTGATCGGAATCGCGGATTCGAGACAGCATAGTGGCGATGGTAGCAGCAGTAGCCAGCCAGCAGCAGACGCACAGACACGCGGATTAAACGGTAATGCAATCTCGTTAGCGCACCAGCACTAGCAGCTCTCGATGAGAGTCTGAACGAGACGTCACGTGAATTTGTCATCATCTCGCCCCCCCCCTCCTTCGTGTTGGAAGAGGGTATTCGCATTGATAAGTTAGGATGGTTTGAATAGAGGACGAATGAATTTATATGCTTGACGGTAAGTGTTTAATGAATAAGTGTGAAGTACAAAACGACAGTTTAGCAGCTTGAGGAAAATAATCGTGGATTCTACGTGCATGATTTACATACAAAGGTATAAGCAAACCTCTGTAATTGCTCAACAGAGAGTATAATAATGTACATCGACGTATCATCTTCGCTGTACTTCGGTATTATACAGCTATTTATCCATTTTTTTCCTTCCTTGTATATAAAGTCGACGGTGTATCGCGTTACTTAGGAGGAGGCTTCGAGATCCTAACGTCGCTGTCTTACCTCCTTATTGTCTCTTGCGCATCCATACGCCTTGTTTATTCCTCCATCGCGTGCATTATTCGTTCGCCTTCGACGCCGCTTGCAGTGTTCGAATTAATCGGTCTCTACGTATATATGCGCGTGCGCGTCAGTCCATTCCTTTCCCTGAATGTGTTTACTCACGCGGCGTAGCGTCGTATTAGCACACACCGCTGCTGAATATTTATCTAGTCGCTCATGGAATGAATGTGTCTATCGGCTCGCTATTTAAAGTGCCTCTAAACAAATGGAATTTGTTGTATTGAAGATTAATGGATTTACGTGTAACAAACGCGTGTGTTTTGTTTTTTTTTTTCAACTGACACTTTATCTTTTATTGTATTAGGTTAGCAGTTTGTTGGATTCAGTATCGAACAAACGAGGATAATTTGTTTTGTATTGCTAATGAGTAAATCTATACAATTTGTTCTGAAACAGCTGCACTACAGCTGCATATAAATGTATTATTTATTTTTTGTCTCTATTCCATAATGGTATTTTAATTTCTTTAGATTGTTTTCTTCATTTCCGACAGATTCACCGTTCTATTATTACGATAACGTTCAAGTACCTAATCACACATGTCAAAGCGAATTGCAAAACTTTGCATAGTATAACCTCGATTGCAAAACTGCTGATTTATTCTCAAAAAAAAGAAGAAGGTCCAGTCGCGGCGTTAATTTTCTCTCCCGCAACCATAGCTCATCCGTCATACAAAACTTTTCGAAAAATCCTCTTACCTCGCCGATCGTTAACGTCAAAACTCCATCCTCTTTCTCTCTCTTGCATATTCCATTCGAACCCTTTCTCCCACTCTCTCTTTTGCTTTCTTCTGCGCGTTTTCCGCCTTTTCCATTCCCTTCGTGTTCCCTCTTACACTGTGCGCGTACGTCGCGCATTCCGAGAGAGAGGAAGGACCTCGTCAAGGTAAGCCAGTCGAGATCTTGAAATAGCTCTCGCGGACGAGCAGCTCGGCTGCTACGCGCTTCTCTCATTCTCTCTCTCTCTCTCCCTTCCTTTGCGAAATTTTCCGATCACCGATGCCGTGGCGCGTTCCGCGAAAATTCGTCGATGAAAAAGGGCGGTGTAAGAACGGGGACGTATGGATAGGACGAGCACTTTTTTTTTTTTGTTCGCGTGGTCTATGTGTGTATATGTATGTGTGTGAATGGTGGTTGTCGATAGTACGCCGCCGCGAGAAGGAGAGGAATTCGCACGGGTATTCCGTAGAATGAAGGTCCTGGGAATTTCAAATGGCGGAGGAGGTGTGTAGGATTCTTAGCGCGGTCGGTGGGTTTGGCCAACGATATTTTTTTCTTTTTTTCCTTATATTATTGGATAATTTGTTTTAAGGCATTGAGCTGGTGCGATATGCGTTTTAATGAAAAGACCAGAGTCATTTGGAATGTGGTTGTAACTCCACTCATAATATTTGTTTTCAAAATTGTAATAGAATATAAAAATATTTTTCTATTGCTTAATAATGTTCACAATATTTAGTACATGTATTTAGTCGAAATATTGTTTGGTATGAAAAGTGAAATAAATAAACATTGTTATTCCTAACGCAAAATAATGGAATAAAAATAATTCACACAATATTACTATTAAATGATCGCAGATTTATAATAACGCATTTCGAATTAAGAAGATATATAACTTTCGAAATAATATGCGAACGCCATCACGATCCTTTCAGCACCCAATGACCATCATTCGTATCGACGTATATATACACATACACAGAGCCATGCGCGTTTTAGTTTTTAACGACTCCGTGGCGTCTGAAACTTTATTAGGAATGCCCTATGGGAGTAACGTTTATCGCTTCCAATTTGCGGTGATTTCTACTACCTATTACTGCAACAGTTTATCCCGCGTGAGCGCCCAGGGATGGCAGCGTCGAAGAGCAAAGCCATGTCTCCCAAGTAATTGCCTAAATCAGAGGTATACGCGCGCACGCGCGAATTTAAACCGGTTCAATTACACTTTATCAATGATTTCCACGCTATAAACATGCCGCTCTGTTCGCGTGCGTGCGCGCACCAGCATATGACGTGTGCTTGTAAATAAGCTGTGTGCGCTGCTGCTGTTGCTACTTTTTACTACTTATCGATTTGATATGTCGTTGGTTGTATATGCTCGAATCGATTGCGAAACATCTGAGCGAGGTATATATGTATGTATAGGGTAAGCGTTGAAATTTTCACCTTCGCGCCATTCAAATCAGCATCAGCGCCGAAAGAAATTTCTCATGAGTGTGTGTGTGGGTGTGTAGAGTACGGTTACGTATATCCTGGTGTATGTATAGCGTACAGCAGGTATGTATATATGTATATGTAGCCTTGAAGGCACGTGATGATTTTTCAACGAGCCAAGAGCGGATTGCTGCTCGCTCGTTCACTCACTCGACGATTTGCGAGTGTTTGCTTTGGAAAATGCGCGGTTGATGGCAGATTGGAGCTTGAACTTTTATGGTGTTATTATTATGTTGGGCTGAGGGGGTTTTTTTTTTATTCAGGATTAGAAGTGAATTGAAGTGTGATGATATTGGTAGAATGTAAAAACACGATGAGCGAAGACTTGTGCAGAAATTACAATTTACATTGATTTGCATTACTATTATTGAGCTACTAACAGCCTTGTTAGGTATAAATTATGCATCGACTCTGATTGCTTGTAATTTCGTGAAAGAGAAATACTAAAATTGTTTCCAATTATTTAATTATTTTTCAAAATATTTTATTCGACATTTATATTTACCTTAATTACATGATGTTGCGGTTAGATGAAGACGCTGAAGAAATTCTAATAAATCTAGTTTTCAAACATTTTATTTGAAAATTAAGAATATACATTGATTCATAACTGTATATTATCCAGGTATAATTTTGAAAAGAAAACAAAGAAATGAAGACTTCTTATTTACGATCCCGTTAATTGCATAAAACAAAATTGATAAATTTCAAATGAATAAATTGAATATATACATATATAGCGCACTTATCACTCTTTCACATCTTACAAAAAACGAAATCAGACCTCACAGCTTCCTTTTCTTTAACTCCCTCCCAATCACTTCTTCGCAAATATACACACACACATTTCACCGGACTCCCGGCACTTCTCCACCTCTTAAAAAAAAAACGTCAAAAAGAAATCTCTCTCTCTCTCTCTCTCTCTCTCTCACTTCTCCGTCCCATCACCTCCCCCTCTTCTATCTCATTAGCATCGCCTCTCACTCGCTAAACGGCAAACGCGGGTGCGCGCGCGGGGCGCTAAGTGAAGATGCCGGGGCGTCGATAACGCGAGCGCATACCCGTGTGCGCGCGAGAAAGAGAGAGAAAGAGAGAGAGAAAGAGAGCAGGAAGCAAAGAGCACCGCCCGTTAAAAGGACGCGCTAATGCGCTTGACGGTGCGACGCCTTTTCCGTCGCCGCTGTCGGCGTGATGGAATTTCAGGTGCGCGCACTTTGCGAGTTATTTCGTGTATTGACGCACGAGCTCTGTGTGAAGAGGAGAAGGACGTCGTCGTCTTTTTTTCTTGGTCTTCTTTGCAGAGCAAAGTGAGGATGAGTAGTTCCGCGTATATATACATGTGCAAGAGAGATGCTCACGCGCAGAGTGGCTTGATTATCAAAAAGTTGGTCGAGTCCCTAGAGTTTGATTTTATTATTGACGTTGGAAAAAAAAATAAGCGGAGAAACTTTTTTATATACGCGCGCGATCTTGAGTAGTTCTTTTTTTTTTCTTTTTCGGTTTAGTTGCCCTCCACGTTTCTTTATATTATCGCGCGTTATTTCTGAAATCGTAAAGAGACGAGAGAGAGAGAGCTTGATTGTATGTGTATATACGGATAGCGATAAAAAGCGAGCGTAAAATCTTTTTTAATTGATGATATTTCCGGGGAACGGGCGAAATCGTAAAAGTTAGCTATCGCGTTATATATATATATATATATATATATAATTCGAGTAAATCAAGATGAAATATTTCCAAAGACCCGGAACGACGTGAAATTGATTTGTTAGTACTTATCAGTTCACGAACACATCATAGTATATAATAAAAGCACACACAATACTCACTAAACGTCTATACTCACTATATCTACAAAAACAAAGAAAGGAAAAGGTTTTCCTCGATCTACGTCATCGACACTTTTCTCACTCTCTATCTGAAACGACCCCCGCGGGGGTTTCGCGTAGCCATTAAAATGGACCACCCTGTGTCTCCACAGCAGTACGCGCGTGTGAGGAAGAGGCGCCGCCGCGAGGTGGTACATATATATATATATATATATACGCGCGTGAGTTAAGAGCCGACGAGGAGGAGGAGGAGGAGGAGTGTGATAAACGCCCGGACAATTTGCCGGTGCACGCGCGCAGACGATCGTGATCGCAAGATCGGACTGCGAGAGGAAGGCCGAACGACAATGAACAACTAGCGTACACTCACACATATACCTGCGAGCCGCTGGACGTCGCTATACGCTCTTAATTGCCCCCCTGCGCGTAAAGATAAAGAGCGTGGTTCTGGTGTGAGCACGGGTCCGATGTTGTCGTGAGTTTTACATCGTGGTGTGTGGTTATGTGCAGAGTGGAAAAGGAGGCTACGGTGATGGTTAAGAAAACACGTGGGTTTGCGATGTTCGAGTGTGTTGAAAAAGTATCAGAAACAATTGTTAAAGAAAGGAGATGCAGTTTTTTTTAGAGAGAACGAAGCGATAATTTGATTTTTTGTTTTGCTTGGCAAATAAGTGCCATTATTGTACAGTTTGCACATTTTAAATAACAGCGAATAATTGTAGTATACATATAATGTCATGTTATCTATACAACAATAACATCAGGTATATATATTCTAAATACAAATTCTTATAGCAACAATATCACTCGATAAAAATCACCAGCTTTCAATCAAAACCCCCCGTAGATGCAGCTCCGACGAAAAACAACTACAAAAACCCACTCAATCCGACTAATAATCCGTCTCGACCCATTAACCACCGCGAGCGTGTACACCCACCCTACTCCTAAAAAACCAAATTGAATCAACGACAAACACTACCTTCTTGCTCGTCTCTCTCTCTCCTTCTCTTCCGCACATATCTCTCTATTTGTCTCAGCAGCACTGCGCGCACACATACACTCGCTCGTCTCCTACTTTCCATTATCGCGTCTGCCTCACCCCTTGTCCCTCCCACCGATTTCTCTCTCTCTCTCTCTCTCGCTCTCTCTTTGCAACGCGTACGCTTTCTTGCGATCCGTATCGCGGGCGTCAGATGTATTTACGAGGCCGTAATAACGCGCAACAATGTTGGGCGTGGTACGAGCGCTTCGCTTTTTTGCGCATACACACGACGTGGTGCTGGGTGTACGAGATTGGGAAGAGAGAGAGAGAGAGAGAAGAGAGGAGAGTTTAGCGAATGGCCGATGTATCATTGCGAGAGATGGGACGAGATAGCGCGTGTTATACGGTAGTGTACGTGTGTCTGCGTATACATGTGTGCATCGGGAAGTTTAGTGTCGCGCAGCGTGTAGCAGTGAGGGCTTTTTGCAAGGGAGTAACGCAGCGACGTGGTGGAGGCGTGATGGATGCATTGTCGCGCGAGTTTAGTGAGATGGTATATAGCGTATAGTATAGGACTGGTATATACGGTTGTAGCTGCGTATAGTCGAGAGGAGGATTAGATGCGGAAAGAAAGCTCGACACGTTGTTGGATGGTTGTTCTATATGTTTTGTAGCGTGTGTATCTCGTGTTGTGTTTTATTGAAAATTCGTTTCGCTGGTACACACGTGTTAAATGATCGTTCAACAATTTGTTTCGGATGATCAATATTATATATGCTCAGACGCTTAACGAAGTTTGTTTATTACCAATTCTCTTGTGTTAATTTTTACTGTGTTTTTTTTTCTAGAGGTTTACACAATGTACATTATTCACGTATACTATTTTCAATTGAATAATAAATTTTATTTCTTTGGTTTAATAATAGCAATAATCTCACTTTACGTTATCATACTTTTAACTTGACTCTAAAATGCATTAACGATTTAATTATAGAACCTTACTCTCGTAGTAAACTATACGATCTAAAAATATAATTATCGATTCCTCGCGCGCGCGCTTCGTCCCGCTTTGAAATTCCCTTTATTGTGCCACTTTTCCATGGCTAAACCGATACAATAATTTTACGCATATACGCAAGCCGATCCATTTATAAAACCTGCATAATGCATTGAACATCTACCTTTTCCACACTTATACATACATTTACTCGCAAGATCATGCTAACGAGTCGCTCACGTTACAGTAACGCGTTACAATTAAAACCACCACCACCATGGCAATTATAACCATAGAATTATCGTAAACTCCTGCATCCTTGAAACCCTCGTGTATATACCAGTTTTACCGAACCTTAAAACAAAAGAACATCGACTGCACATCATCTAATTGCGTAAAATCTTGTGCGTGTGTGAGCGCGACAAGAAGCAAAACTCAATTATGCATCTTCTCCTGGCTCGCGTCTACTACGCTGAGCAATAAAAACCTACTAGCACTGAATTCTAAATAAGCAACGGCTGGATGGCCGGTCGGCCCAGATATTGACACCCGGCTCCATAAAACCAATTTTTCAGATTGCCCACGCGAAGAACGCCTGTTTACGGCGCGAAGCTCGTAAATATTCAAGAGTGCGCACGCGACGAGGTGCGCGCGCAGCGTGTGCTTCTCTCTCTTCTTCTCCCCTCTCTTACTTCATATATTATTTTGCTTGATTTTTGGTTGTCGCTCGACTAGAGAGAGAGAGAGAGAGACTTGCTCTATTTCTGCTTTGGTTAATCTTGGATGTGATTGAATCGCTCGCGTTGCTTGTTTTGTCGCGCGAGATGCGGCGTGTATTCTTTTTGTTCTCTTCGATGCAGCCGTGGGTTGTTAGAGAGCCGTATTAATGGCTGTAATTTATGTAGTTAAGTTTTACGTTGGTAAGTTCGCGCGGTTTTTTTTTTTTCCTTTTTATAAAGGTAGAGGATGGAGGTGTCTTTCAGCTTTTTCCTCGAGATGATAATGGACGCGCGCGGTATACGCGGGATTCGAAAGTTTTCTGATCGGCTATAAAGACTTCATAAAGTGGGCTTAATACGTGGCTTCGGCTTCAAGTAAATTTATTGCTTATCAAGCTAAGATACCGAAAAAAAAGAGGATAATGTTGTCGTTTTATGAGCGAGCTGTTTAAATAGTCTTAAAGTTTTGTTAAGTCTTAAAGGATTTTGTTTGAATAAATGATAGTATAGGTATTAATGGTTTTTGCCTCGCTAATGATTGATTTAAATAATATACCGCCACTAGTTTAGATGATAATTTTATCAGGTATAATGGATTATTCAGGATTATTATCGAACTGTTCGTGACGTTCGTTTTATATGAAAGAGACAAAGTCGAAATGGATTTTAGCAGGTTAAAATATGAAATACAAAATAATCCATTTAATAAACAATTGACATTTACAATAGATTCTTACAACTTCTACCTCAGTATTTAATCAAAAACCTGACAATACCAAAAACCCAGATAAGGCGAATTCACTGTGCCACAATCCGGAGGTCTACCTCGAGGGTGACTTTCTTCGACACCCCCATCCGCCCCCCACCCCGTTCAAATGTCGTCTCGCCCTTAAAAACGAGAAAAAAGGCCTCGCTCTCGCGCGGATAATCGACTGTCCCCACTTCGAATGCCACGGATTCCTCGTCGATTCCCATTCCTCTCTCTCTCTCTCTCTCTCTCTCTCTCTCTCTCTCTCTCTCTCTCTCTCTCTCTCTCTCTCTCTCTCTCT
>JAYJLV010097063.1:0-12435 GCA_036873485.1 Torymus texanus | reverse complement strand
ATTTAATTTCACTATAATCTATGATGTCTGTACAAAAGACTTTATTTTAGTTATTATTTATCCATAATATATCTATTGATAATATTTTTATTGCCGATATTGATATTACCCGCGCGTAGCGCGCTTGAGTAAATCTAGTAGTATTTTAGTATTTATGCTACAAATTCAAGAAATTTTATCAATTCCTTTCTTCTCGTTCAAAACAGACATTTCGCTAATTTTTTGTACCACTTGTAATAAGTATATTTACTCGTTACAACCTACCTTATAACATAAAGCCATAAAATTCCCCTTTCTGTTATCCAATCCAATAAAAAAAATTCAAACTTTTTCGCATCGCGCTTTCTATATATATACACCCAACGTCCCGACAAAGCGCATGACCTCTCAAACCATCCCCCCAACACCTCCAACACCGCACAATCAACCGGAAATAGCACCTATATACTAAAAGAATTGCAACTACGCCATACATCATCGCGTACCATTCTACGTGCCAACTAGACGAAACAAAAAAAAGAAGAAAAATAAATAAAAAATAAAGAACTACGCTATGATTACGCGCGGCAGTCCAATAAACGCCTTCCTCTCTCATATAAATATCCGCCAACAATACGCGTCACGTCGCGAAAAAGAGGCGTGCTAGGGAAAGCCGAATGATTAACGGCCGATTAATCGGGGCTTATAGGGAAGGGGATTAAAGGCAAGCCGCGCCGATTAATTATATACGACCGCGTACACGCAGGTGGTTACGCATTAATCATCGAGGCCGGAGGGGGAGGCGTCGTTCGTATGGCATAGAGAACGTCGATATTATCAAGGTGCATGCCCGCATTGTGCGTTTGAGGTGAGCGGAGCTTTGGTTGTGTATATGGTACGTATGCATGCTTCTGATTGGTGGAATGGTTTGGGTTGGAATTATCGTGTCAATAAGTATAGATACTGTTTGAAAATCTATTTTATAAATTTCACATAGAATTTGATTAGTACAAAGAAACGTGTTTTTCCATTTATAGAAAATTCAAATCGTTTAAATTTTTTTCAAACCAAACGAAAATTCTCCGAACCTCTTAAAATCGAGAGTGGAAAAAAATTTCAAATATGTGCGCGAACGACGTTTTACATCCTGGAATATTCGAATTTCTGGAATATGCGGATGTAATAGAAATTCCAAAAGGAATGCCGCTGGAATGTGAATGATGTCGTTTTTTTTGTTTAAATTTCGAGCAGGATGTAAGTTGAGTTGTAAGGGTATACTCATATACACAGGTTTGCATTTATTGCACAACATTTGCACTGATGAGATGTATAACGGAAATCGGGTGATTAGTGCAACCTAGTATCAATATAAATTGCAAATTAAAATAATATATATAGAATATTCACGTATATACACATAAAATGCGTTAACTAAACTATTTTTCGTTTACAATCTACTACTATAAATCACTGCGAACTTTATATCTAATATTTTTTCGTTTAAAAAAAGCGACAACAACAACAATAATAATCAACATCGACAAGCACAACCTCAATAACCAAGACATCAATTAATTCATTCTCGTCTCGTCTCGTTCCTCCATTCTCGGTCGCAATTCCAAAACCTCGGGATACGATTTTTTTCCAACCGTTAAAAGCTCTCTTAACTCTGCTCTTCTACTGAAAAAATAACCAATTACTCTCTCATCGAGGCCCCCGCGGGCGATGAATTATTCACGTCTCTCTCTCTCTTTCTCGTCTATACGTCAAGTCTCACGGGATGATGTTCCTTCCTTCCGTGTATGCGCTCTGGTCGCCGTTGCTTGATTGATCGCCGGCGCTTGACTTGGCGTTTCTGCGAGAGAAAGAGAGAAGTGCTGTGCTGCAAGTCCTATAACGACGTAAAGGGAAGAAGGGGATAAGGTGGAGTTTAGCGAGTATAGTGACTCCTCGTTGAGTGGAATAAGAGATGAAAGTTAGGTTTATTAATTAAGTGAGCGAAGGAGGTTTTGTTGGAAATTAATGAAAAAAGTCATAGTTCCGGGGAATTGTGTAGTTGGGATTATATTGAATTTATTGAATAAAGGGTTTGAAAAAAAGGTTTTGTTAGAGGAATGATTGATTCATTATCGTCGTCTACTATAGTCATTGCGAAAGATAAAATTATTTAAATATTACAGTTGATATCACTGCATAACAAAGCCACGCTAATGTTATTGTTCCATGCTATAGAAAGTAAAACTTTATTTTATTTCAGTACGCAAATCTATATAACTTTTTAAGATATCCTTCAAGCGCACCGACCCAGGAAACCGTCAGCAAAAAGACCTCAAAACTATATTCAATAAAACCAATCGATCAGTCGATTCATTCTTTTTTTTTATTACCCTCCACGCTACCTTTTGTTCCCTCCTCTCGCGGAAACCAGACCTCGACGTGGGAGGAAATAGGCGCGAAGAAATTTCTGTAACACCAATGCGTGATATAAGTATGTCCGCACCCATAACAGCACTGAGAGAGAGAGAGAGAGAAGCCGAATGAAGGAATGAATGAATGAATGACCGATCGGTAAAACCGTGGGTGTGAGAAAAAGCAAAGTGCATGGTTGATGATGCGAGCGAGGTTGCGTTTGTTGTTGACTGATCGATGAATGGTTGTACGCGAACTCGTGTGAAAAGAGTAAGAGCTGGTTTTAGTGTAGTTTTCTAAATGACTATTTCAAAACTACTATACGCGGAAAAGTAATAACGTTAATCTAAGGAAACATTAATTTAGTATGAAAAAAAAGAATTAAATTTAATTCGTTTACAGTAAATACAACTTTATGTTGAAATTCCACTTTAATAAAAGGAAACCTCTAATTATATTAATATCTTTTCTGTCAATAATTATTGTAAGTAAAATTAACCTGTTACAAATTAAACGATCTTTGTAAAAAGTAGAACTAACTATTTTATTTTTTTCATGTAAGTACATATATACGCTCATTTTATAAGGAAGTATCGTAATTTTTACTAAAGTATAATAAATGAAGGATAATCATATAATGATAGTAATATCTAGAGATTTATCAGTAAAAATTAAAAAAAGTTTTACAAAACTGAATATGTTGCTTTGTAAAATCATTACAGTAAATTAAATATATCCTTAATAATAAAAATATATTATCCTTCCACGCGAAAAATCTGATTTAAAAAAAAAATACAAAAACGCCATAAAAACATAATCTTCTTCAAACTCCTTCGTATAATACTTCTCATACTAAACATTCTTCCCAACCCCTCTATACACTACCAAATCCTAATATTCCACTCTATTATCCTCACGGAAAAAAAACACACACACACTCATCGTCATACCCTCTCTCTCTCTCTTAGTTTTCGCAAACCTTCGCATATACACATCCACCTCACCTCTTTACTCTCCGACGATATCTCTCTCTCTCTCTCTCACTCTCGCGTCCCATTAACCCTCAGCTCTCTCTCTCTCTCTCTCGCCGTTTTACGATCCTCTCGTCGGTTAATACTAATACCCGTGTGCGCATTGCAAGCGGCGTTCACCGCGAAAACGGCGGCGATGTCGGTGCTTTTGCGCTCACCGCACGCTATGAGTGCGTAAATCCGTGCGAGATTTTTACGCGCGATTTCGTTCATCGGCGGAATTTTAACGAACGTGAGATGCCGATCGGATATATATATATATATATATATATATATATAGACGTGTATGTATGTATGTGTATATGAGTATATAGGATATAGAGGAAAAACGAGGTACGCGGGAAATTGTGTGTATATGTATGTGTGTGGTTTTTTGTAAGAGGAGGGAGGTTGGGAAGTGATGAATGGATGACGATGCTTGCGAAAGTGGCACGCTACGAGAGGTTTTGAGAACGAATAAGCGAACTACTCAGTCGTTTCGTAACCACGTGTGTATGTATATGTATGTACAGGTAATCATAATTCGCTTGGTATATTGGACGATTTAGTGGTAAAAAGTGAAACGATTGTTTGGCATCCGTTATATACGTATATAGGTACAAGGAGTGGTTTCCTTACGATTCAAGTATACCAATACATACATTTATACATTCGCATTTTGGGAAGAAAAAATTCCAATTGAGCAATCACCGTTTTGTTTGTTTATTTTCTTTCTAAAATTCCTTTATGCCACTTGAATATTGCTTCTGACACTAAGTTTCGATCGCTTTAATTTTAATTCCTTCGTTTATACCATCTAAAAAAGCTCCTTCTTCACCAACCATACTACCACCCTCCGTTCACAACTTTTACGACGAAATAAAACCATCAAAGTAACTATGCGAATCCAATTGCAAAAAACTACTCTTCTCTCTCTCTCCTCTCTCTCTCTCTCTTCGCATCTTCCCGCACCTATATCTAAGCGTCTCCTAAACCAACCATCTCCGACGGTTTACCTAATATACACACACACACACGTGTGTGTATGTCCTGTGTTAATCGACAAAACACACCGGACTGATTTACATTATACCATGGTATATATAAGCATGTATACCTTATACCACCGGCGTTTCTATATACACTTGGGTATATATTACAGCACAATAAATCGCCAGGTTTATCGTGGAAAAACCTTGATTGGATGTCTTTGTCTTCCGCTCGATGTGTATAAATATACGCGCGTGTGTGTATATATGGAGAACGCTGGAAATATAATGAAGTGGTGATTGTCGGAATGCTGCATGATGCGCACGTCTGTTTAATTAGTGGCGGATGGGTTGCTGTGTAATAGTAGTAGTAGTAGTAAGATGTCGGTATGTTATATACGCTGTTTAACAGTTTATACGTTGTTTCTTGGATTAGGAGCTACGATATAAGTGAGTTTAGTACGGGTGGTGTTTTTTTTCTCTCCGTGGATATGAAATTTACGAGGGAAGTGAGCTTTTTTAACGATTCGGGGGGGTATAAAATTACTTGCTAACTAGATATTTCTTGGATCTTATACACACATGTATTGCGATGCTTTGTTAACTTATTTTAACGATGATTTCATCAACGCACGGTAATTAGGAATACGAACGTTAAAGCATCTTCGTATATATGCGAAGGCTTTTTTTCTCAAAGGCATTCAATTGACGAATATATGTAAGAACAAAGGAAGCTATAAGACGAATCTTGAGCAAAGATGGAACAACATCCATACATGTTCACCGGTATATTTTCGTCTATGACGAACATTCACTATACACACGAATCGCCTCTTCACCTTCATCCTCTTGTTACTCACCATAAGAAAAAAAGAGTACCACGTAATCCCATCGCCGAAAATATCCTCATTTCTAACACACAGTGCACTCGAGTCCCACCGTTACATCAAATCTCTCCTCATCACCTGTGTACAGTATTACATCACAGCAAAACGTCCACCTCATCGTCATGGACAACAACACCACTTCTCTCTCTCTCTCTCTCTCTCTCTTCTTCTTCACAATCCCAAACCAAACACACTCTATATACTTCCACAGTCACATTTTTCTCTCTCCACTCTCGTACAACCGAACCATACGTGTAGTCACCTATGAACCACCATATATAATCCATTAATCATCGAAATTTATACAAAGCCAGTAACAACAACAACAGTAACAGCAGTTGGAGCAACTACCACACGTATCTATACACACACACACACACACACACACACACACACACACACACACACACACACACACACACACACACACACACACACAACTAACTCGCCAATTTTTCTCGACAATTAATCGACTCGCATAGCGATCCCCCGCTCTCTCTCTAGCTAAGCTTGCGCTCGCTCTCGGCGCCTTATCTGCCGATCAGAAAAACATTTCCGGGCTGTGATTCTCTCTCTCTCTCTCTCTCTCTCTTTCTCTCTGGTGAGCTCGCTTAGGTTCAACGAACGGCCGGGGAGCCGGAGCTAGAGAGGCTGTATGCTTGCGCGCACGAGAGAGAAAGAGAGAAAACTAGCTCCCCCCTTCGTGCTCATTGACAGTCCAGTTTATTCGCGAGCGCCGGTTGATTGTGTATGTGTGTGTGTATATATGTGTGGGTAGGTGTACAATGAGATGTGGCCACCGGAGGGAACCAAGTGTATAAGTATATGTGTAGAAGGGGGGGGGGAATGGTTGCAGAGTGCGGCGAGCAGGTTGGAACAGAGAGATTTTGAGAATAGAGCTTTTTGTAGGGTTTCTGGTTGCATGGATACTTGGATGGGATTGGTTGTTACTTAATTGGGATTCGTTGATGGTTAGATTCTGTATAGGTTTGGTGGTGTATATATTAGGAAGAGTCATGAGTTGGTCGGCAAAGTCGAAGAGAAAATGGTGTACTTATATTTATATTTGGTATTAAAAGCTGTAACGTGGAATGTTCACGGTACAAGTATTATATACTATTTAAAATGTATAATGATGTACATTTTGTATTAGTAGAAACAGGAAAATGCAGCGTACGGTATAATATATTGAAGTTTAAGTTTTACAGAAACATATATCTGCTGTTTTTTATTAAATCTGTTATTTTCGTGAAATTCTCACCACACGTACAAAATTTAATGAAGAATATATATACAAATCTATATTTATAGAATCAAATTTTCTCAGTCACAACGATCTCATTACCCCATACTTAGTATTAATCGCTCTCCGCGCTATTTAAATTGCACAAATAACTAAACAAACATAACAAAACATTCATTACATCAGAACCCAACCACTCACAATCTAACCAGCACATACTCATTTCCACCCACACTGCAATTATCTTAACGCTATACTCTCTCTTAAAAAAAAAACTATCTCCCCTAAGTATAACCATCGTTTTGGCATTGTATAACAAGAATCGCAACCATATCTCGCATTACGAACGCCTAGCGCGCGCGCGTGTGTACGCTCTTTATATACACTTATACATATATACACACATATACATATACTCTTTATCTCGTGCGTTCCGCTGCCCTCGCGAGAGCTGCGCTCTGCGCACAGACCGAAGGAGGATGCTCTCTCTCTCTCTCTCTCTCTTTCTCTCTCTCTCTCTCTTTCTCTCTAAGTCGCCGCTCTTGTGCTGCTAGTTCCGGTTCGAGTCGAGAAGTCGAAAACACGGTTTATTACTTAGCTGGCCATCGCGCGGTTCTATTAACTAACCGCGGTGTGATTTGAAGTTTCGATGGGTTTCTGTGTGTTTTGGGTTCTTGATATTCTGTTCTAATTCCTTGATAATCATCGCGACGTCAGTTTTCTTTTTATAGGTTCAGAGGTTGGTAACTGGATTACCGATACCGATGTTTAGTATAATTATACAGTACTCTGAAGAAAATTAGCAGGATCCTATTAGACCCTGATATCAAGTAGTTTAGCTAATTCACACTATTAACCTTTAGACTGCCGGAAAGTCAATATATTGACGCACCCTCTGACATGAACTTTGTATATAGTTGATACATGATACGAGACACTAATTTGACCACTTTTAAAGGGCGGTTTGAAGGTTCAAATCCCGGCAGTCTAAAGGTTAAGAAGCCGTTTTCTATCGTCACGAACAATAATCTTATTTCTTTACAATTAACGAATTATGCTTTTAAATACTATACGCGAGTAGGATTTGTGATGAACGCGAATTCAATTATTATTAAGAAATAATTTACGGTATTAAATTCTCCTTCTGTTAATACAAAAAATCCGTTTTCTTATGGTGAAACTCATATGTCTTAGTAGTTAAGGAATATGATTTTGTCCTTCCATTTCGCAGGCCAAAGAATGTGTCTTAATAGTTAAGAAACCATGACTTTAATATAAGAAAACATCTTAAACAAATGGTTTCTTAACTGTTAATGATCAACTTCTTTAACTATTAAGAAATCATCGTTTGTCCATATCCAAATGTCGATTCGTTAATAGTTAATGACATTGCTTTTCTGTATGGCACTTGCACACATGGTATATAGGTATACCGGCAATCTTATATTCCCTTCAACTTCCAATTAAGACCCAACTCAGCATAAATATATATACACATCCTAAACAGTGCCAATTCCCCAATCGTCGCAAGTCTCCCTGCGCATCCTTATATATACCCAATCATTACCAATTCAGCGCATATCAGCGTATATATATATATATAGCGCGCGACCAAAAATCCTCTCCCACATTTATCTATCTCCTCTTCTGTCCCTTATTCGCGATGCACTCCGCGCGCACGAGTAGCCTCCTCACACATACACGGTTACTCTCTCTTTCTGTACACCTATACATATATACACACACATACATACGTCGGCACGATGGCACCACCGGCTGGTCTCTCTTTCTTTCTCTCTCTCCAGTGGCTGACCGCTCTCAAGGTCTCTCCCCCTTCCTTCTTCTTCGTCTTCCTTACACTAGCAAGCGTGCGCGCGAGCCACCGGCTGCTGCCTTTTCAAGATCTTTCACTCGCGCAAGCGCAAGCGCACCGCGCACGCGGCCTCGCGGGAGCACCGAGCTGAACGTAATGCGCCTTTCTCGCCCGCGCAACTTTTGTTTGTATGTGTGTGTATGTGTATAGGTGTAGGTCGAGGGGTTTCGGATAGGTGAGAGAAAGAGGAGAGAAAGACGGAGGTTTTTTTTAAGGGTTATTTAATGAGGTTGTTGACGCTGTTATTAGAGGGTTATTTTTACATACCATGAAAATAAATTTTTTTTTCTTCTAGTCAAATTAAATTTATGTATAAAGATTGGAAAGTAAGGGTTTAAGCAGCTTATTATCTTTTCTGCGTTTTTATTATTAACAATAACCGAATTGTACCAATAATACTTTATTAATCGTATATAACGAATAAAATTACAAATCTGTACGCAGCCGCAGTTCATTAGCGATTGATATTTGGAATTCACGAGCGCTCGGCTATATATAGTTGCTTAACGTATACTACGATCATCAAATTAACTATCCCACGTTATAAATCAATCGGTATTACGTTAAATACCTCTCAGCGATTACGGAACAAATGATATTTTATCGAGCCTTTGCGGCTATTTAACAAATTTTTCGCCGTTTAAAACCTCGCCTAATCTTATCCTCTCTCGCTCTCTCTTTCTCTCTCTCTCTCTTTCTCTCTCGGAAAAATCTCTAGGATACATTTAAATACGTAAATTTATCGCTTACATAATCTCGATACAACCACAGAGAAAGTGTAAAATATTTCGCGCTATCCCTGAGCTGTGCCACAGCCTATTGGATACACAATGATAAAGTGAATTACGTCTCCTATATGCGCGTGAATTACAAACCAAATAAAAAAGAAAGATACAAAAAAAAAATTCCTTGACAAAAATTATACCTTTATATATATACCTATATATATACATATCTACACTTGCACGCATGTGTCTCTATACATATATACATTCAAATCGCAACAGATCAATCCATCATCCTGACAAACGGCTCGCGCCACATAACCACTGTATTTACTCGGCATTAGCCTCGGATTCGCCCCGCGGTATATATCGCGCCAATTAACGTCACGCGTATACACCGTATACATACATATATACATACATACATATATATACACACGTTGTTACTATTATTGATGTTGCAGTTGCTGTTGCCTCTCTCGCGTTTATCAATATTTGATATCATGCGTGTACATCCCTATATATATATACACACGTATACGTTTTTCTCTCACTCACCGCACTGCAGCTTCAACCTACGCGCGTATACACCCCCGAAACCTATATAGTAGTATAGACATACGTGTATGTGTGTGTGTATATACATTCTTATAGGGCTACTACATGTGGTGTGTATATATATGTACGTATGTGTGTATATGTAAGGGCGAATACAAGGGGGAGAGGAGTGAGGTGGAAAGGAGGCGCAAACGACATTCCATCGTAGCTCCATGTATGTGTATGTGTATGTGTATGTACGGGAGTATATATGCGAGAGAGGGAAAGCCAAGATGCACGTTGTGAAGGTATAGAAGAGAGGATATAGTATACTGACCCAATGGACTGCAAAGCCT
This sequence comes from Torymus texanus, assembly GCA_036873485.1. Classification (NCBI taxonomy): domain Eukaryota; kingdom Metazoa; phylum Arthropoda; class Insecta; order Hymenoptera; family Torymidae; genus Torymus; species Torymus texanus. Next base: position 2,427 of record JAYJLV010097063.1, on the reverse strand, counting down.
CGTGTAGAGAGACGGAGACGACGTTGTTGCTTCTTCTACTTCTTCTACTTGTTCTTCGTCTAGTACTTCTTGGTTGGTCGACGAAATGCTGTATGAGGGTTCTTAATGAAACTGATATTGATATAAATCGTTAAACAAATATGGTTATATGGAGGAGTTATCTTTTGGAGTTCGGTCAGGTGAGTTGTCAACGGTTATCGTATGGTTCTCAAAGTTCCACGTGTTATGCTTCTTTTTTTTATTTATATAATTATTACTTTAAATCACAGAACTTTTCGAACCCTTAAACTCAAATTTTTTCTCGTTAAAGTTCTTTTGATCAATCAAAGTCACATCCTACATGAGTATACAAAATACTTCTCAAAGAAACATGATGCGGCGACACGTGTAGTAGAACATTTTCCTTGATCTTTATTTAATTATGCATACATATAACATATATGCATCCTTATACAATAGACTTTGTCAGCCCTTTGCTGACCCCAAATTCCTTAATTTTCGCCAAACCACAACGCATACAATCACAAAAACTTTATATATACATCACGTCGCGCGCGTATATATATATATACAAACGAGCCACTGTTCAATCAGCGCTACTTCTCTACGCACCCATTCCATACCGAAAGGAAGAGAAAAAAAACATATACACATTCGTACACGCATCCGCATACAATACAACGTACATATATAAGCTCCAGCATACGTTTGTCCTTCTCTTTTCTCACACACGCGAGAGAGAAGATGACTCGTGTACGTCATTCAACGCGAGATGACGACGATCGACGAGGTGATAAACTATATATATATACAAGCCTTGTTATTCCCTATCTTTCCTTCTCTCTCTCTCTCTCTCTCTCTCTCTCTTTCTCTCACGTCACCGTTACACTCTGTATATGCTGTCAGCAGCGCGTGTGACTTGGCCCTTCGATTGTGTGCACATGACCACCACCTTCGTGGCTCCCGATATATAATTGAATCACCGTTACGGTACACGTGTGTTGTCCTCGTCGTCGTCGTCGTCGTGATGGGCACACGGTGATGTCTCGCGACCCTTCGACACGCGACCACGACAACGACAACGAGTATGTGTATATATAAGAAACGACGAAGTCATTTTTTGATGATCAGAAGGGGGATCGAGTTGAGTTGAGAGTATGTAGACGGTGAGGGCTTATATAGTGGTGTAACGGTGATGTATATAAGGGTTTCGGTGGTATATACGAAGAGGATATTGTTCTTTTTGGTGCTCGAAGTGTTGGAGTGTGGAAGATGGATGATTTATGAGTACGGATAGTGTGTATGAATTTTTAATGAAAATTTATATAGTCATTTTTAGTTGATAAAATACAATTTAAATGCGATAATATGCGAGTTTACAAGAAACTGAGTTTCTAGAGTTAATTGTTTTTATTAAATTTTCGTTCTATATATATACAGCTGCTTCGTTTATCTCACACAATAGTTATTTGTTGGAATATCAAAAGAGGTTTTTATGCGAAAATCAAAAGTCGCAAATATAATCAGTAATAAATGTAATTTAAATTAATGAAGACTGAACCTCCATCAATTTCTTTCAGTCTTTCAACGACTCAATTCACAGACCCGTGCGAACATTCGAAAAACAAAATTTACAACCACATCAGCATCCATATCATTATTACCATTATTATTATTATTAAGAGCCGTGTAATCTCTTACTCAATCCACGCAAACCACAAACTATATTCTCCTCGACAATAGAAGAACGTCGTACACCTCGAGACCTCACCTGCGTGAGGACAAAAAGGCATTCGCGCAATCAGTCTCTCTTCTATACCTCAGGAAAGAAGAACGAACACGGCGCGAAATACAAAAAAAAGAACGGAAACGTCTCCCTATGTATGACTCACGAAGAGAGAGAGAGAGAGAGAGAGAGAGAGAGAGAAGAACGCGCCGCGAGCCAATTAGTAAAAACAAAGTGGTCCCGACAAAGAGGGCCGCGTGTGCTCACGCGGGCGACTTTTTCACGGTCCATAAATCCATGAGACTATAAGCACGCGCGTGTGCAGCACAGCCGCTCGAAATCCGCGCGCTTTCATTTCCGTTCGTTCTTTCGTCTACGAGTCTGCTTGCTTGGTCGTGACAAAGGGACGACGACGATGCTTTGAAAAGGAGAGAGAGAGAGAGAGAGAGAGAGAGAGAGAGAGAGAGAAAGAGAGTTGACCCCGAGAATAAGAGGCCTTCGGGCGATGTATATACGTGTATGTCTGTCGTCGTCGTTCGCGTGTCTGTCTCTTCCGAAATTTATCGTCGTTGTGGTGCGCTGGACTATGCCAGAGAGAGAGAGAGAGAGAGAGAGAGAGAGGGAGAGGGAGAGAGAGAGAGAGAGAGAGAGAGCGAGAGAGAGAGAGAGATAGAGAGAGAGAGAGCGAGAGAGAGAGAGAG
>JAYJLV010097052.1:0-12436 GCA_036873485.1 Torymus texanus | reverse complement strand
GCGCGCGAGAGAGAGAGAGAGAGAGAGAGAGAGAGAGAGAGAGAGAGAGAGAGAGAGAGAGAGAGAGAGAGAGAGAGTGGAGAAGAGTACGACGAGCGGAGTTCGATTGCTGCAGGCAAGTGAGTGAGAGGGTGAATTAGCGCAGCGATGGAGGATGGATGTCGCGGTCGCTTGAAGTTCGGTGTTTTCGAGTTTGAGTACGGAATGAATGAAGAAAAGCTATGTTCGGTGGTGCAGAATTGTTTGCTACGATACAAACGGGGTTCTATTTTTAATTTGTAGATTCTTTTAAAAGAAAATTGCCGTTAAAAATATATTTATTCATATTTTACAATCAAAATTATTCCATGCAAATATTGTGGACAATTTGAGTTTCGAAAGTCAAGGGAAATAGGAAAAAGAAGTTAAGCCGTACACTTCAGATTTTTCGAAAAAGATTAAGGACATATATCACTGAACAGCTTTGGGTTCAGATTTTGAAAAACTCTAAAAAATGTCACTTCCTCACATCGTTCTATATTTACTTAAATTTTTAAAGAAAACTACAATCCACAATATTTTTTCAGCTTTCATAAGATTTTTTTCACTTTTAGGGATGTAAACTTTATCGCTTAAGATATGTTCTTGGGACTTTGAGAGGTCGAATACTTTATTTTAGGTTCTTTTGAGTACTTTCTTAACGGGACAAGCCATGGTTGAAACTGAAAAAAAAGTAGTGAATAAATTTTTTAATAACAAAGCCCATATATATTTTTAAGGGTTCAAATTTTTTTTATCATTAAGTTGTATAATTACCTATAATTTAAGACTATATTATGCAGGAATTTGAGTTTCTGGCCTTGCAGTCCATTAGATTTAAAAAATCCTTCTGAATTAGAAGCTGGCATGTCATTGCCGCAGGAAATTTTTTTAACAGAGCAAGACAGGGGTCTGATTATTTAGGAGTACCTTTGTAGTTATAGCAGTTATAGAAAATACGAGCTACTTTTCCTGAAAAAATATTTTAAAATTGTTTTTTAATGAAAAATTTAATTTTTTAATGTTTTTTTTTAATAAAATTTCAATGTTTTTTGCCATTTTATTTTTGAGCTTTCTTTCTAAAGCCTTTTTTAAAAAAGTAGATCACATTTTCCATAACCAATACAATTTCAAAGATGCTCCTAAATTTTCAGACCATTAACTTGCTTTGTTAAAAAAAAATCCTGCGGCCATGACATACCATCTTCTAATTCAGAAGGATTTTTTAAATCTAATGGATTGCAAGGCCAGAATCTCAAATACCTGCATAATACAGTCTTAAATTATAGGTAATTATACAACTTAATGATTAAAAAATTTGAACCCTTAAAAATATATATGGGCTTTGTTATTAAAGAATTTATTCCTTTATATCGATAAGAATAATGTTATATTATGCTATTTAACAAAGATTTCATTCAAAGTTAAAAGTATGAAATAAATGATGAATAAGTATATGAATACATTCAAAAGTTTCTCAACCATGTCTGAGTCCAAATGGCATATATCTTTGAACCATTGCACCCAGCAATCTAATAAATCATTTTTCTACTCAACTACCGCGCTTCCAAACAACCTCTACACACCCAGCCTCTTTAAAACAACAAAGACCCGAACCACTAGAGCAGCAGCAGCAGCCCCCATATCCAAGCCGCTTGCCGTCCATCCAGCCACGCGGCCGTGTCGACCTGTCGTTGCGCTTCGCTCGCTTGCGATCGACTAAACGTCAATCGATCAGGCCCGGGATTAAGATAATTTCGTTATCGCTCGCGGAGGGGTGACGCCGATGCGCGTGCGCTTGAATTGATTTCCCGTATACGTCGGCCCAGTTCGATGCTCGCACACGCGCGTCACTCGTTCGATGCTCTTGTGGCAGCTGATGATGAGGATGCGCTACGGCATCACACCGGGGTACGTGAATTTCGGACGTATACAGGTGGTCTTGGGAATATATTGGTTAGGTGCTCGTCTTACGTTTCGAAAGTATAATAAAATGTTGAAATTTTTATTAAAATAAGAAAAAAAGTTATTACACGAGCTGTTGTAGTGCAGCGACGAAGAACTGACAAAATCCAGTGTCTGCTTCAAAACTCAATTTCAAAAAAGCAAGTGTGTTTTGCAGAATACGCCCAATACTGCAACAAAATCCAGCCCTTGTAAAACAAAAACATCCGAGAAAACTTCCTCCCACCTCCTTTCTCTTTGCCAACAGCGGATCTCTCCAGGAATTTTCTCAACCTTGTACTGCATTTTACTTACATTCTTCTCGGCATTTCCATATTTTTCTCCCTCTATATCTCGTTACGCTCTATCCTTTTTACTTCATTTCGGAGGCAACGCTCTTCTCTCTCCGCTCTCTCTCTCTTTTCTTCCCCATTTTTATTTTTCCTACCTCGTCGTGCGCTCCATTCTTCTTACCTGCTGCGCGCTCACTCGCTCGCGCTTAGTTTCCCTCTGCCCTATTTCTTTCGTGTACGAGAGATCCCCCCCCCCTGGATAAAGTAAGGAAAAAAGGAGAGAGAGAGAGGAAGGGAAGATGTTTCGCGTGTCTCCCGCCTCTGTTTTATCCGCCATTCGAGATGTCACTTACGCGCGCGCGCAAACGAGAAAAAGCTTTTCGTTCGCGAAACGCACGCGCACACGCGCACGCGCAAATAAAAGCGCAACGTTAAATCTTTTCTTCTACCCCCTCCTGTCTCACGATGCGCGTCTTTCGTAAGCGAACGCGGGCCGATTGCACGTGCAGGTATAAAAGTCAGGCCGATGGGAGTTACGAAGATAAAGAGGCGCGTCGTCTTTGTTACAATACGGATGATTTATTTATTGAAGAGTTGTTGTATACCGGCAAGTCTGTCGTTCTTTGGATGTACAGTCGTTAATCTTTTGATCTTGAAATTTTCCAGATGCACAGCGATCGTTGTAGCATTAACTTTTGTACCTAAATAAAATAGGTAAACTACAATAGAAACGTTACATAGAATGATAAAATACTAAATTGATAATCTGTAACTTATCAACTGGTTAAACGTATCAAATGACTATTATTCATCAGCTGGGTAAATAGATACAGAAGATGGTTAAACAGGATAATATTGATTTTTCTGCCAACATTTTTCTGAAGTATAACACCTTTGCTAAAAAAACGCACATTATACTTCTAAACCATCCCTTCATCCCCAGACTTCACTACACCTTCCCCGTACTTTCCTTCTCAGACCCTCAAAACAAACGCAAAAACTCCCTCCTCTCTCCGACCGAATTAACATCCACCTCTCTCCCTCTCTGTCTCTCGCAACGCGATATCATCTCAGAGCCGGAGAGCATCGAGGCAGTTTCGCCGCGAACGCTTCCCTTCAATTAGAGTCCTATGTCTGTGTGTATGTATGTGTCTGTCTCTGTCTATACGCGCATGTGTGTGTGTCTCATGCCCGGGGAAACCCGAACGCATCCAGCCGCTCGCGAAATGCTAACTCCGAACTGCCGAGTCGATTGAGATCCGAGAACTTCTCGGGCGTGTCGATTGTGAGAGCAGTGCATCGCCGTTTGATTGTTTCCTGCGAGCATGCGCACGTGTGTGTGTAGCTGGGTATGTGAATAGTTGTAGGGTGTACAATGCTGCTAGGAAAGGGTTTTACTGTTATTTATAAAAAAATTTATTTACTTTGTTAGGTATTTTTCGAAAAATACATATTGTATCTTTAAATGCACATATAATAAGAGCTTCCCCGAGCCGCTTGATTTCCTCTCATCTCAGGTAACGGCAGCACCACACATTCTTACTTCTCTATCCCCAACAATAGTATATATGTAGCAACAGCGATAGTAGCAACAACAACAACAATAGCCGTGACAACTTCAAAATCTCCTCAACTCCCGTCACTTAATTCTCCCCCAGTGCAATCCTAAAATTCTTCCTCTGCGTTGCTACTGCTACACGTGTTTCCACTCTCTTCCTCTCACTTTCTTTCTCTGTCTCGTAGCAATAACGGAAAAAAATTTCCAGCATTATGCCCTGTCTCCTGCCTTCTTCTCTCTTTCTTTTGCTCGTGCGCGCGCGCGCGCGCGTGGTTGCAATCGTCTTTGCTTTTTCCTCGAGTTTCCGCCCTTCCTCTCCTTCCGCCTGCGCAGTTTCTTCGTCTCCTTATTTCAAGGCGCGAGGAGAGTGCAGCAGCGTGCGGCTGTGTATACGGTAGTGGTGTGTAGGCTTTGAAGATCTTTTTCTCGTTATGGAGAGCGAGAGGCGGCTGGAAAAAATTAAGACGTTTGTTTCGCGAGACGTCGGTGGCTGCTGCGCGTAGAAAGTTTTGCTCGCGCAAGTACGTCGTTTGCGGTTATTTTTTTCCGTCTTCGTTGTTTTTTTTTGTCTTCTTTTCGTTCTTAACTAAACTTTCGTGTTTTCGATAAAAATGCGAGTTGTAAATAATTTTGTAAACGAAAGTCAAAAATGTTTAGACGACGAAAAAAGTTGTCACGAATTACAGAGGGAGAATGAAGTTATGTGTTTCCTACTTACGGTATGACTTTTAAACTCTTTGTAGGCAAAAAATAAACAGGAAACAAAACCATCGTCAACTTCTTTTATCCTCTCGAGTTTTTCTTTTGACTTGCCTGTTCCATGTTTTTTTTATTTTTTTGCTCGTGTTTTCGACTGGTGCGCTCCGTTGCCAAGTTTGAAGTACATGTAAGCTTTGAAGCTTTCTGTTCTTTGTGGAAGGGAGAAAAATTTTATATGTATATATAGAGCCACAGGTCCGTTTCGATATCGACTTGTTATTTTGGTTTTCCTCGTACAATCATGTTTTTACTCTATCACAAACTAAATACGTCTGCTGAAAATTCCAAGTACCAGAATATACAATCAGACTCATAGTGTCGTTTAGTTTAATTACCAGTCGTAAGAATAACCCGAAGAGACGACAGTTTCGAGCTAAATTAATAATAAACTTTGCACCTTATGCCTCTGCGAAAAAAGAAGTCAAATGGAAAATTCCGACTTCGATATCGATTTTGCTATTCTCGGGGTCCCGTGTCTCCTCTCCCACCCCCTCACCTCCGTATAATATTAACCGTTTTGCCGTATCGAAAAAGCATACAGCGAGTTTTTACGAGTCTCCTCTCCTACTCCTCGCCATTGCTGTAATTAAGTAAAAACTTTGCAAATGAAAGTCGTATTTCTCAATATCGTCGGGAACTGTAAAGTTTTCAGAGGCCGTTAATTAAAAGCTTTCGGAAAATTACGGGCACGCGAGAGAGAAAGAGAGAGTAGCAGAAAGAGACAAAAAATACGCTACGTATAAAGGGGAGAAAGCTCGTAAATTCTGATCTATAAAAGGAATTCGATGTACGTATATATATACGTGTGTATATGTATGTGTGTTACTGAATTTACCTTTTAGAGCCACTTCATTCCGACAAAATTATTCGAAGCGAACTCATTTGATTCTCTCCAAAACTATTTACGCAAATCAATTAGCCCACTATTGCGCATAATTGAAGCCTGAGGGAGCAAAAAATGGCGTAGAAGGAAAATTCACGTTCGAATAATTTTCACTGACAACAGCCAAAGTGCATCACTCGCTGGTGAAATAACGGCCGCCGTGCTCTTCGATATATACCCTTTCTACACGAGCGTATACACATCAGCGCACGCGAGCGCACGTGAAACAAAAAATGTAACTCAAATCCGTGCGCTCAAAGGGTAAAACGCGCGTGTATATTGCTACACTGGAAAAAAAAATCGAGCCATTTCGCTGAGATACACATACACATACATGTACGCATTCTTAGCGGCCAGTTGTACTACAGTAGGGATGAAAAAAAAAATGTTTTTTTGAAAAAATGTGTACGCGCGCACACGCACGTGAATCGATCTACGCTCCTAAATTCCGGCCGTTTTTATCTCTGGCGATGTAAAAAAATAAAATAAAAAGAGTTGAGAGAGCATATGTGTATGCGAGTGTGTGTGTGCGAGTAGTACGCGTGGTCGAACGAATAAAATAAACGCGAAAGTCGACAACTCGAGCGCGCAAGCCGAGCGTTTGCTATTTTTAGGGAGAAACCAGGTCGTGTTCTTGTATTTTACCCTCTGCTCTCTTCCCTTCTCGATGTAAAATGTAAAGAATAAATAATATTTGACGGCCCTTTTTATACCCGGTGTGCCAGCTATTTTCCCGGCGAATTGCGAATTCAGGGGATGTGTAATTACCGTGTTGATATGAGTAAGTTATTGTTATAATAAGTGAAAGGTTATAATAAGCTGATGTAGCTAGACAAAGCTTTTTATAACGAAAAATAAAATGTTTACAGTATAATATAAAAAATCAAAAATATACTATACGTTTTGTTAAAGCAGTACATTTTATCAATCGGCAAAGATCTTATCGCTAATAACACCAAAGCCTTAACATCCTTTAAAAAAAAAGTCGGAAAATCTTTTAAAATTCCACTTTGCCCATAAAAATCGCTCATCAGCCCTCTTACGCCGTTGCTCCTCGCGAAAAAGTCCGCTTTCCCATTTCCAGCCGAGCGATTCCTCTCCGCTCCCCCTTCCCACCCCGTGAAATAAAAGAAGCACCGAGAGAGAAAAAGAAAGGAGTCGTTTTCTCTCTCTCTCTCGCTCTCTCCTTAAAAGCCGCCCTAAGCGTCGGCGATCAATCTTGGTTTAATGAACTCTTAATTATTTCGAGGACACGCCGAGAGGAAACTGCCCATATAATGGGAGCGCAAAGTGCGCGCGCGAAAACCCCGTAAGAGCGAGGGCTATTAGATAAATACGACGGGAGAGGGAGAGAAGGGCGAAAACGAAAATGAAAATAGAGAGAGAGAGAGGGTGAAGTCCGCGAAGCGCGACGAGAAGAGGGAGAGATTTACGGGCGCTGTGACGACGCTACTGCTGCTGCTGCTGTTGCAGGAACGGTTTAGGTTTTTCTCTTTGTTCGGAACTGGAGAGTGGAAGGGACGGCTCGGTTACGGGGATGAGGTGAAAATTTCGAAGTGAGAATTCTAGAGTAGGTCTTGGAAAAAGAAGTTTCTAGACTTTTAAAAGCATCTACATATAAGTTACTTAATTTATATTTAAATCATTTTTTTTTACTTTTGATACCACTATACTTACAAAATCATTCTCACCTCAGCACGATCATTTTCCACATAAAAACATTTCGTTTTCAAACGATCAACCGTCCTATTTACATATTTCCAAAATCGATAAATCTCCGTTCGCCATCAAAACCAAAAATTCTCCATTACGATATCTATCATATATATATACACGCACACAGTCCTCCATTACCAGCTATATGCAATATATACCCTATTCTCTCCCGAACTTCGAAACCTACCCCGCAAATCCCGGAAAGCCCACTTCCACCGTAGGCGTTAGAACACACGTACCCACATACACACATACATACATACATGTACATATCCGGCAACCTCCTCGTGCATCATCGATCGGCAGTTTATAAGTCCCACGCGCGCGCGTTCTCTCTATACCAACTACCGCGTTGCTGCTACCACCGCCGCCGCGCCCAATATCGCTATCTTTCCGCGCATAAATCGCCAGCTCGCATTGTCTTGAGCCCCATTATCTTCGCTCTCTTTCTTTTACGTCGCACGCGCGCAACTCCGCCGCCTGTATACGAGCTTTTTCGACGATATATATATATATACACAAGGGAGAGGGGGCGAGGAAACGTCACGCTCGCGCTCGATAAACGCGCTCTTTGTCCCGCGGATCGTTCGCGCAAGCTAGCTAGTATATACGATGCTCGGCTCTTCTTTTTCGTCGTTAACTCCTCGGCTGCGAGGGCTTTTGTGCCCCGTTGCTGTTGCTGCTAGGATTGCAGTCGCTCCCCCCGCGTCGTTATACGAGGATACGTCGCGTGGTCCCCCTTATCGAACGGTTATTGTAGCGGGAGCCTTAATGTGATTAGCTGATGGGATAGTTTTATATGAATATATAATGCATAGAGCGATCTGATAGTAAAAAAGAAACTTTCTCAATGGTATATTTGTATGATATTTTTGCTTGTATAACCAGGTGAGTGCACTACCTTCGAGTCCTGGGGTTGGCTCAAACTTTGGGATAAGTTTTTGGGTGTAGAAATGTAATAAAAGCTGCAATATTAGACCCTAACGACAAAAAAAAACTAAAGTTCTTGAGATTTTTAGATTTATTTTGAAAGAAGTCTTGAAAAAGTTTCTTTTTAGAACGGTAACCATTTAACTTAGGAAATTCTTAAACATCATTTAAATATAAAAAATAAAACTAGAGAAAGTGACCTTTTATTTGCTTTTTTAAGGATTACAAAATGTTGATTTCTTCCAAAGTTATAAAAGTTTTAAATTAAGCATCGATAGTGCACTAAAATATGCAAGCAATCAAACAATCAATTTTAGTGCATTTTCGATGCTTAATTTAAAACTTCTATAACTTTGGAAGAGATCAAAATTATCGTTTATTTTTTATAAAAATAAGGTTGCTTTAACCTGTTAACAATGATGGACTGTTTGTTATTAAATGAAAAAGTCTCGCTTTCAAACGATAAACCATCTTCGAGTAAAAATACTCCCCACCATTTTATTATATCCTTATACTTTATTTCGTGGGAAAGTAAAGAAAAAAAAAATTCATGATATATATAAGGAAGCAGAGTCAGATAAAACAGAAAGAGAAATGCAGACCGGTTAAGAGGATCGCAACGGCTGCTGCTGTTGGTCGGACAAATAAGCCGCGATGGCTTTCCGGCTAATAGGCTGCGCCGTCTTTTTCCAGGAAGACGCGCGCGAGAGACGAGAGACAAGAAGATATGCGCTCTTTCTCTTTCTTCCTACCGCACCACTGCGTTTCCATCAGTTGATGCTTTGCGAATTGAATTTCGCTTATTCTTTCAGGCTCCCCGGGATTAGCTTGGAAAATTTCGAGGATATAGCGGTGGAGGAAAGAGAGAATGAGAGAAAGAGAGGCTTTGAGGGATTAAAATAATAGGCCGAGTGAGTTGTGCTTGATAAAGCGTGTTTGTATTATTCCGGCAGGCGAAGACAATTCAGTAATTATTTTTTGAGGAAATTTTAGAGTATTGTTTCGTTACAGAGAAAGCTTTGTGATGGGGACAAGTTTCTAACAAAAGATGTTAGGAATATGTTTCGGGTGATTTGAAATCGAAATACATAATAATAAATAAAAAATGTGTATCACAACGAAGTCTACAATTTTTTTTAAAATTTCAATTAGGTGTGATAAATATTTTTACAGAAAAAAATTATTTGATGTAAACATGTTTGAAATATAAAATACGATAATTGGAGTAAAATGTATTTAACTACATCGAAATCTTCTGGAATATCGTTTTTGTACATCATTCCATTGAATTCGTTGAGCGAAAATATTCATTCATAAATTTTTACATGTTTTTTATATTTTTTCCAAATAGTAATTTTTTTTGAATGGTAAAATGTATTGATTTCAGATTTAACGAAAAACGTGCTACAATGTACAATCTGTCTGTAGTGATCTTTAAATTATGTGTACCAAATGCATAAAATAACAAGTAGAGTTCAGTAGATCAGATGGTTATGTGATGTTTTATTAAAATTAAAAAAAGAAAACAATACATTAAATTGAGGAAACTACGCGCCAATATATTGGCAGTGCTTTTTTTTTTAAATTACTTTGAACATACACGACTGCCAAGAATTACATATACTTAAATGAGTATATCGTAATCCATTATATTTAATAGAAGAAAAGCTTCGTGGTATGATTAAAGCACCCGAATGATCATTTCAAAAGGTTATTATCCACGGTACTAAAAGTAAAATATAATTTAGTCCAGAAATCAGTACTATTAAACCTAAGTACTATTAAGTGAAGTAGTACTATTAAAATTGAGTAACATTATAAGTACAATACTATTAAAATTAAGGGAAAATGTTTTCCTTTAATCGTGCAGTATATTGCATCTAATGGTATTACGATACAACTCTCTTTCTCTCTCTATTTCTCTTTTTTAATGTTCTACATCGGTGAATAAAATTAAACGTACGTGCCCAAAGGTGAGGTAGAGCTTTTCTCTCCTAAAAAAATCTGAAATCCTCGTTGTCGAAGTTGAAACTCGACAACAAAAGCGATTCGGTGATCGCGCGCGATTAATGACGAAAGGCGAGCTCCTTTTCGTTCCTCCCCTCTCTCTTCTGACTATTTTCTCCTCGCCATTCTCCCTCCCTCATCCTCTTTCACAGGGTTAATTAGGCCGCGCGGGCGCAAGCAAGCCTCGTAGAAGGCCGGGGCGAAACTTGGTACTTCTCTTACGCGCGCGAACCCGGCGAAAACTTGGCTCATTTTCCTCCCTCCTACTACCCTTCCTTCTACTTCCTCTGCTTCTTCGTTCTCTTCTTTCCTAGCGAACAGTATAGTGGCGTGGTGTTTTTCAGACGAGGCGACGACGTCACGTGTGCGGCAACTCTCGCTCTTGAAGATAGACCGTTATTGTGATTCGAGGCGAAAAAAGATTGGGGGTATGTTATGTATGTGTATGTAGGTCGAAGAAGAGCGGTGGAATTTAAGACCGCGGCCGTTTGCTGTTGGAAATTTTTTATAGGGTGGCAGAGTTTCTTTTTTCGGAAAAGTTTTTCGACGCGTCGTCAAGAGTTGGGTTATTACCCAGGAGAGCGCGTACTGCAAGAGTTTTATAGAGGTCGATGAAAGTTGTTACGTTATCCGATGTAACAGAGCTGAGTGTAATTGTTGATCAGATCGAAGTCGACGTCAGAGGAGGTCAACAAAATTATATGTGCGTTTCATTTTAAAGAATAATTTTAATTTAATCGTAAATGAATTAAAGAATGAATCATGTACAAAGCAAAATTAAACTATTCATTTTTCATCTAACCACGCGTTTAATAGCAAAAACTCCCCCGTAGAATTCACATCAAGAAGGTATTATATTCCATCAACTTAGCAAATCTATTCCTCCACTACAATCATGGCAAATGTTGATCTGCGCCTGGGAGAACTATACTCGTTTCCGCGATACAACTTTGGTCCCGCATCTCCCCACCGAACCCTTTGATAGGCACACAGAAGAGTAGCGAAACTTTCAGCGAGCGCAGGGGAATCTTGGCACGCATGCTTCCCTCGCATTAGTGCTAGATAAACAAAGTCGTCGTCGTCGTCGGTTCCTCTCTACGCCCGTATATATACGAGTGCACGCGGAGAAATTGAATGTCGCATGATGTACGAGGAGCGTATATACGTCGGCATCTCGTATGAGGGTGAAACTTTATCGCGAGCAATTTATCTGTATTATCCGCGAAGTTAAGTGTTTAGATGAAACATGGACGGGACGACAACTGGCGTGGTTCTAGAATTTTGCGTGCTCCTGTAATGGCATTATATTACGTTATATGAGCAAAGGAAGGATTAAATCGTATAATGTACCATCGGCGAGTGAAAGAGAAATTGCTCGTGGAAGATTAAACGGGAAGGTGTTAAAAAAAAAGTTGATTCAAAACAATTTCACCGGCTCTTTCAGTGAGTTTGCTTTTTTCACCGCGAAAACGAAATTTTCCTCGACACCTATTCCAACGAAAGATCTCCTTAGAACCTCGCAGAGCTCCAAAAACGACTACACGGGGAGAGACGCATGCGTACTCAGAAACGCCTCCTCGGCTCCTTTTCATTTTCTCTTTTCAAATATTTTCCACTTTCTTCTTTAAGTCTCCCACCGCTTCCATTCACACGCGCGGTGAGCTTGCACGAGAGAGTGACCGTCCGTAAAAATTTAATATTTCGAAACCTTTTCAGCAGCTTCTCTCTCTCTCTCTCTCTCTCTGTGCCAGGTGTCGCGCACAAAAGGCCTCGCTTCGTCACAATCTCTCTCTCTCTCTTACTCTCTCTTTCTCTCTCGTGCACGCGCTCACCGGCTACTTAATCCCAACCGCGCGGGGGTAACTTGACACACTTTTTAACGAAGTTTTCCTCATCCCTTCTACCACCACCAGGTCCAAGAGAGAGAGAGAGAGTCCATTAACTCGCGGTTAAAGCCGTTGCGCGACTCTTCTATTTATGAAAAAAGAAAAGGAGGAAAAGGCTGCGCGGAGCAAGAGGAGTTCGAATGCGCCACGCCCCGAGCTGGAACTTGGCTAAATTGCGCGTGTCGCTGAACTGTAACTGAAAGGGTGATTTTTTTTCTTCTCTCTTTTTTTTGAGAAAGGGAAATGTTTTCAGTCTGGTCTTTGTTTCAGAAAGTTGAAACTTTTTTTTATCTACCTGTGTGCGGTTTAGTGTTTATTTTCATCGATCACCACAAAGCTCATGTGCTCTTGCTAAACCCATTTTCTTTAAGGGGGCCAGCCTGAGTTAAACGCTAAAATAATAAGTTTTAGTACTAACCGATGTAGAATTTTTTGTATTCAA
>JAYJLV010097041.1:0-12436 GCA_036873485.1 Torymus texanus | reverse complement strand
GAATGCCAAATACAAAGTAATAGACCGATCTGGCTGAAACTTGGTGTGTGCTCTTCTAAGAGATGCTACTAACTAAATATAACCGCGATACGCGCCAGTAGTGCCATCTCTCTGACTTTGCACGGACTTTTCAAACGACCCTCGTATATCTGACTAATTATACTAAATTCTATTTTTTTAGGCTTTAACCCAGGCTTGCCCCCTTAAGTGGGTCATATTGGTAGGTTGGAGAATTGTGTTTGGGTATGCATATTTATATATTTGAAGAAGTAATAAAAAAAGAGTTTTGTGACATTAAAATAATATATAAAAATTATTGTTTCTTAACGCCTTAGAATTGAAGAGAGTGTCAGTAATACAACTATTACCTGTTTCAAAGGTACGCTAGTGCAAACTTATCTTTTATACCTTAGTGACATTTGAAAGATTAAATTTGAAAGTTCCTTTTGGATAAAAAAAGTCGCACACAGATCTGATGTAGACCATCGGCACCACATTTGATCATATGATGTTCTCTGAATCAGTCATAATTAACTGTTAAATTAGTTTAACATAATTTAATCTTACATTAAATTAAAAATATTACTGAGAATAATTTACCTTCTTGCATAAACAACATAAATGTTACAATACGCATTTCGACGAAATGATTTATATAATTAATCTAACTATCTTGCTTATTTGCGTTATTGGATAAGCAAAGTAATTGTTACAATATACATTTCTACGAAACGATAATACATATAAACGTAAATCCGAATTGTGGTGGGTGTGGCTTTCATTTCAATTAAACGATTGAAATTAAATTAGTTACCCCACATTAATAAGAGTGTTAATTTAGTAAATTGTATCTTCTGCAATAAGATTGATGGTGAAACTTTCAGTTACATTACCGAATAAACTATTGACAGAAATCGAAATATTTTATATGGAATCTACTTGCAGTAAAATAGAATGTAAAGATTTACAAATTATTTCATTAGAAACGCAAAACGTGAAAAAGACAGGTAACAGGTACTGAATACGGTCAACAACAATTGTAATATTGACTCTTAGCCGAGAGAATAATATTTGTATAATTTGAATAATATGTATTGCGAGAAAGAAGCATTAAATAAACAGTTTCGGGAACCCCCATTAATTTAAGTGCATGTGTGCTTATAATTAGATCGAGTTAGTCGATAAAATAGCTAACGAGCTGTGAATGTATTAATAAGAATAAATATAGACGAGCGTTTGTAATTGCCTTTTAATATTCTAAAGATATTGAAGTCATTTGAGAAAATTCTAAGTATTTTCTAGCGTAACAATCAAGGGAATTGATTAATATTATCATATGCACAGATACCGCGTTATCGTCGTTTTCTTTACATCCATTTAAAACGCCTCTATAATTAAGAGAGAACTGAAAGTGAATATATGATCTTGACCTACTATAATTGAATATTTAAGTAAATAAAGTAATAAAAGAAATTGAATTCTTCGTTTTTTTCTCGATAAAGTTCGCTGCGATTACTTCGAAAACAACATTTACCTTTACAAAGGGTTCTAAGAAGATTCTGAAATAAGCTGTGACCTGTACCAAAGCAATGGCCAACCGTGTAATCCAATGTAAAATATATTCTCGGAAAACGACGCTTGATCTTTGTAGGGAATAACAATGTATGTATATGTATATGCTGGGAACAGAGGAAAATTCCCCGAATGTCGGTGTGGTTTCTAAAGCTAAGTTAATGTCAATTTTAATTCCAGAGATAATGTTCCTGCAAAGGTTGCGTGTATAACTTCAGTCCTTTATCCTGGCGCTTATCTCTACATAATGTGTTTCTGTTTCGTACCAAAATACTCATAATGATCACAATTTTTTTTATATAGAACAAAGAGACATCATTAACATACAACGTCTTGCTTTAGAATAGTAAACTACATACAACAAAGTAGGTCTGCAATTAAAATCATCCGTAACCATGAGCCAACCGTTTACCCGAAAAATTAGCAGACCGTAAAAAGTGCATTACGCAATGAGATATTGCCCAACCCATTCCATCGATTGTCATATCATCAATGATCCACTGAATCACTTCATTAGTTTCGATACTGAGACCGCATTGTGAATTCACCAAAATAATCGAAAACGTCCCACATACTGTAGTATGCAAATGCGAACGACGCAAAAAGAGAGACAACGACGGTTCTCTTTCTTTCTTTGAGACAACGGCCCTATTCGCCGAACTACTACCGTGGAGTTTTCGGAACTAACCAGTTGCCACAAGATTTCTGTTTGAACAATCGGGGCGCGTCTTTTTGCAATCGGAGATAAGCCACGTCTCACAGAAAACACACACACATACACACATGTATATGCGCGTTAATTGAAAGATATTAATAGCCACGTTGATTGCGTTGTCGTTTTTTTCTTCTTCTTCTTCTTCTTCGCATTGCAAGCCATAAATAATGTATTCGGCTATGTGTCGCCAGCCTAACGTAACGCTCGACATGTAAATGACGCCCCTCTAAAGTTCTCCGAAGTCGTGAATTTTTACGCTCCACATACTGCGTCGTCGCGCGTCGTTTTGCATTGGTGCGAGCTGTGTCTCCTCACAAGCTAACCGTCGGAATTGATAATGTTCATGCGCGCACGCGTGGGATGCTCTTATATAAAGTGTAACATTTTTTTTCTTGTGGTTTACCACTTGCGGTGTAAGTACCGCGGATATCGTTGCTTGGTTTTTCGTGGTTTTCGGTGGAAGTTGCTTCGGTTGCGGTTACGAATATCAATAAAGATTATGCCGAACTCTGATATTTAAAAAATGCTAGACGAGGCTTTACATACTTAAAATAAATATGAAGAGATTAACAATTCAGGACATATTTTAATAAGAGTTTCATATCTTATTATTCAATTAGTCGGTTTTTTTTATTCACAATTTCAAATACATATTATGAATTAAGGTATTACATGCAAAGGGAGTTTTAGTGAGCGCTTGTGCATTTATTAAAACGTGAAACTTGCAACAATTTCTTAAGAGTATGTCTTATAGAAATGTAATACTTATTATTTTATACTTATTATTGAATTTATAGAACAACTGAATCACGAGTTAAATAAAACTTTGTTAATCCATTCGGCGTAATGCACTATCGAGTATCGAATGATTTCATCGCGTCTTTGATATTTTTCCTTAAAAGGTAAATCGCGTGCTATTCTCGCATCGGTCCGCTGAGGGTTAACCTCAAACTGTCGTTTAATCTTTAAGTAAATGAAATAAAATGTTCCTCATGATTTGTTTCTCCTACCCAAAATATATTTTACAAAATACTTACACTCATCTCATACTTTCATATACGTCTCCTGATGAACAAATAAACCAACGTAAGTATCATTAACAAGTATTACCTTGAAAGTTTTCCAAGGAATTTCAATACTTCATCTTTGAGAAAACATTTTTCCCTTTTCCACGAGTAGACTTTTCCAAGAAAATTGTTTATACCTCGCCCACGCAAAGCTACTTCGTATCGCACGCCAATAATTTCCCGTCAAACCCCTTTTATATAAGCTCCCTTTTTCCCTGTGCGCGCGATAAGGGCGTGCTCGTGTGAGTTTCCCGGAGACACACTCCTCTATTTAGCTTTAATAAGATGCAAGCGTCACTCAACACGCGTCGAGGGGCTTTACTATTTCATCAGCATCGATCTTCTCTTACGAGAAAAGCCTTTCTGGTATAGCTTGGCCAGTTTTTATGATGAACCGTCGTCGTCTATGTTCTCGTCCTTCATCAATGAAATGCATGCGCTTTTGTCTGGAACGGAGAGTCGAGATTAGCCTGGGTTTCCTGGTCCGGAGGAAAATAGTCGGACGTATCGAACGCGCACATGACGTTGTGCTTGATATTTTTGTGCTCGGCGAGTTTTTTGCTGATACTTTGTTTTATCGCTGCAGACTATTAGTATAAACTAGTAGTAGTATTGTAATAATTAAACTGAACGTGAAAATATGTTTATTTAGGAGCATAGAGAAGAAAAGATCATTTGTCATTCCACGGTTTGTTGCTAATATACATGTTTCGTTTGTATAAAAGAAAAAACCTGAAGTTATCTATTAAACAAATAATAAATGTTATTTAGAATATTAAAAAAAGTCTCTTCTTATTACCAAGTTCTGATACAAGTACAGTATTTTAATTTAATACGTTAGATAAAATAGTATAGAACTATATAAAAATACATTTTTATTCAATTTCAAACTAATATTTAATTTAATGGAATCTATTTTGTTCTGCTTGATTGATCAGTTATCAGTTAATATTTCATTATTGATTATTGTTACTTTACGTTATAACTTTGCTAAAATTAAATTTGCGTGATTCACACCAATTCGAGTTACAGAGATTTAGAAGTTTCTAATAAACGTAATTTAGCACAACATATCTGTACTATAAATGACTTGGCCAAAAAGTATTGATTTATGTGAGACTTACTTCTGATTGGCCAAGCTTAAGCTGTCGTATTGATTGCCTAGATAAAATTTATTCACGTGACTAGTGACGTATTATTGACGTATAACCTGTTACACATTACATATACCTTTTTTATCGTATCCCTATAGCGGGACACGTTTAACCTTTTCAGGACGGGACTGGTCGATATTTCGACCACGAATTTTGTCAGGCACTCGACGTGACAAATTCTTTGATTTTATATACAAATATCGAGTAAAAAAAAAGTCCAATTTCAACGTAAAAATCCCCGCCCTGAAAAGGTTGAAAACATATGTCCTGGTATTGATTCTTAACTTTCTCTTGCTATTGGGTCCACATTCTACATATTTTACCCCAATGCTGTCCCGCTATAGCAGCATCTGAACTTACTTATTTAATAAAAAAAGTATAAACATGAGTTTCTTTCAGTATAAAAAAATAAAAACGATCCAAAACTAATTATTTATGTCCAAGTGATTTAAAACATTTTACTTATTTGTTTTAAAATATGTATCTGAACTTTTTCCTATGCTGTTTTTGTCCCGATATGTGGTACTTCACCTTATCTGATTAACTTTTAAAATATAAAAAATTCAAAACACAGTATTTTATATGTTAATTAATGGTTTCAGTGATTTGTTGATATTCGTTATCGTAACCATATAACTTTTAAAATATTTATTAAAACTCCCGACGTACGCACAACATTTCATAACAGATGCATTATTAAACACTTGAAAATATTTTCGTAACAAATCACGCGTATCTGGTCATCTCTCCATCTCTTTCGGTATCTGTCTCTCTCTCTCTCTCTCTCTCTCTCTCTTTCTCTCACACACCACACGCACACTCTTCTCATGCGTGCGCGGCGAATTTGCGCATATATCACGGCCCCGTGTTTACCGGGAAAATATAAAAAGAGTCGTTCGTCAATTCGCAGAAGAACGCGCGCGCGCGCTTCAGTCAAAAACTCTCGTGGAAACAATGTTATTTATGCTGTCGCTCGCTTTGAGCGCAGGACGAATAAAATTTTATTTTGTACCAAATTTCAGTCGGCTCGTGATCACTGTTCTAAGAAATATAATTTGTTGAAATTGATTTCTCGTGAAATGGAGAATCAAAAAGTTTAATTTCGACATTATTAACTTTGATAACTATGTAACAGTAATACCGACAATATTAAAAATAAAACTGTTTTTCGTTAGCATTAAACAGTCATTAAAATACAAAATTGAATGAAAATTTATCATTTCGAGGAAAGCGTAATTGGATTGAAGCGCACGGACGTATTTTATATAGAAATGTAATGTCGAAATTAGGACACCAGTGTACAACGAAATAATTGATTCTTCTTAATTAATACGAAATTACCAATTAACTACATGCAATAATGTTAAATTAAAACGTAACGATTTCACTTGAAGAAGCAATAATTTTAAATAGAAACTTTACAACTGTGACCGCAAAATTATATACTTATATTTATGAATCTATAAATTCTATTTAGATGTTTTCATATTGGTACCTTATTATTTCTAACTATTACATAACGCAACTTATCGCAAAGTTATTAAAAGACTATGTTTATACTTTTGAAAAATTTTCATAGGCAAACAAGACATATATATTTAATTAAAATTTTTCTGATTAATAATATTTTTTTCCTCTTCATAACTTTCCAACTTATCATAATATATGGAATTCGTTGGAAAAAAAAACTTTCATAACGAACAAAAGTACATTGACCTGCAATCAGAGCATAAAAAATCGCCCCTTCCTCAATATCTTTCTCGCGCTACTTTATTCTCTAAATTTCGTACATCACTCACTCTCATACACACACACACACATACACGTTACAACGACGAGGCTCGGCCTTGGACGAATTCGCGGAATGATTCCAGCCTATACATATATATATATCGCACGAGTTATACACACACAGGCAGACTGGGAGGCGCGCTTCCGATAAGGAAGGCTCTCTCTCTCTCTCTCTCTCTCTCTCTCTCTCTCTCTCTCTCTCTCTCTCTCTCTCTCTCTCTCTCTCTCTCTCTCTTTCTTGCTTTCAACCTTCGTGACCCGCGAGCAAGTTCCTTTTAAAATGCTCATGCCGCAGGAGGACATAATACTATACAGCTCACGTTTGCTTTTTACCTGCTAGTTCTCTCGTGTCAGCAACGCTGAGTCTGGTCTTTTCTAGAGAGGTGTGTTCTTATACCTAAGACGAGTCGTTTGTCACTTTCGATGTGATTCATCAACAATGATAGTGTGATTGCAAAGATTTTTTTAATTGGAATTGTGTATACTTTACTGGAATTTAGGAGTGGAAATATGGGTTATTAGAAACAAAATAATCATCAATGCTTCAAAAGAGCGTTAGGTCTGATATTTTATTATTTTATTTAAAAAAAATGAAACAGTGAAAAGCCAATTTTAATTAATAATATAGTCAATGCATATAACAATTTAAAAAAAAAATTGAATATCAAAATTAATACCATGTGTGCATGTTGAACATGACAATATTCAGCATTACTTGAAAATGGTTATTTGTAAAATGAATTAGTGTAAAATTATAAAGTCGCTTTTCAAGTCATCGACCAAACAAATAACCAGAATTACCAACACTACATGCTTCCAATAATTGACAAGGAAACTGTCAACGACAGAATTTCGTGAGGCGCAATACTTGTTAACCAACAAAGAGCGAGGTGAACGAAGTGCACATTATTGTAGGGCTAGCATGCGTAAGTTCTCAAACAAATTAAACGAGCCTCAGTATCGAATCCCTAAATGAACAGGCGTTAATTCATACCCGTACAGAATCGATTGTTCCCTGGTAACAATAGGACGGGAACTGACGGCCTAGTTGAATTCACTCAATTGTCGCGACGTTGCTAATGTGAAGGTAAAAACGATTTGATTTTACATTTATTTTTATCATTTTTTGTATTTTATGAGGGGAGTTGTTAACCATTGAGTGTGCAAAAATTTATGTTATTTGTCAAATATTGTTATCGCGTTGAATGTTTGCTACCGTTATTGTATATTTTGTGGGTGATCTGTTTATTATCCGATAACTTGGAATCCAGATTTTATGAATTGGTGTCATTCAGATAAAAAATATTCAAAGAATTCCATCTATGATAAAAAAAAAAAAAAAAAAACAGAACTCTGATGTAAAACGCTCTTGAAACACAGTTAACAAAATGACATTCAAAGTTTTGTTACTGGCATTGCATAAGAGTTGAATTAAAGTCTAATCATTATGAAATTTTAAGTGGTTTACAAACCATTATGACTTCATAATTCAGTCATTTTAGCTTACATATTTTCGACCTTGGGTAATAAAAATTATTATGATGATATTACCAAAAAGAAAAGGATATTTAATTTGATTAAATAAACCTGTCTAACAAGTTCTAATCTTTTTTTGTCCCGTGAAGTCACTTTTAATAATAATAGTAATTCTTGCTATATGCCATCAGTTTTTTTGTTTCCTTCATCGTTACCTGATTTTTATTTCTTAGAACAGTTAAATAATTGTAAATGTGAATTTCATTTGCTTTTAATGTAATAGTCCATGTTAATTTTTACTTTTACTTTTCAAACCATTTATTCTAAAGCACTTTTTTTATACATGTTTTTATGCTGATCTTATTTTTATGGCAATGAATTTAGCTTTAAAATGAACCTCCAGGCTGTCGGGATTTTCGGATATTTCATAGTCATACTTTAACCCTTTCAGTCACGAATTTTTCCAGCAATCAATTTTTTATGAAATTTGGTATATAAGGGTTTTTGTGGTCGCTGATTACGAATCCGCTATCAAAGTTTAAATACTAATTTGTTATTAACAATAATTTTTTTTATTAGTTATGCAATATTATTATTTTTTTAACACTTGTTGAATTCTTTGGAAGGTAAGAAACAAAAAACCGCAGGAAAATGGATAACAAACGGCTTGTAAACGTTAAAAAATCGATAGTGTTTAGGTGAGACACTGGTGTCCCGCTGTGACTGAAAGGGTTAAGAATTTTTTCCCTTTGTATAATTCCTAAAAGGTCTAGTGGTAAGTGTCAACCAGCAGGGTGACACGTGTGTGTGTGTATATATATATGCCAGACCGGCCAGCTGGAGGTTAAAATAAAAAAATTTTAACTAATAGTCAAAAATTTTCTTACGCCATTCGTACATTCGCAAATGAATAAGCAACTGCTGTTATTTTTAAAGTTTTCTAAATCATAATTCTCTCTCGCCGAGAAAACCAATGACAACTTAGGTCATTACACTCGAATTCAGATTATGTTCAATCAACTGCATATGTTCGTCTAACCCGATAACAAATCAATCGTTATCTCACAAAAAGGTTTGTGCTAACGTAGAGTCACTTTATTCGCCAAAGAAAACGAGAAACGATTCACAGGTACTGTATTGATTCGCATCACTTATCAAGTTTGCGTCATCTTATGTACATCGCAAATCTCACTTGACGATAGAAATTTATGTTTATTGTTTGTATAAAAAACGACGAATATTTTATGACATTGAATTACAAATAATTCATAAAAATTATAGTAATTATAAAGCAGAAGAAATTTTATTGAAAAAACCTTTAATTTATTAAGCTTTTATTGAGTAACGTTAATAGACAAACTTTTGCCATTTTCACAAAGATACAGTAACGATTTCTAATAACTGAAAGTGTCAGCGGTTAATTTTTTTTTTCAAACGTTTTTCCTAGAGTTACTCCGAACTTCCTTAAAAGTAATAATCGGAAACTAATAACGCAAAACAAAAGGTATTGCGTATTTATAAATGTATAAATAAAAGGAAATAGTTTCATAATATTGTGTACATAGTACTGTGAAACAGAAGGAGTTTACTGATAATTTTAGTGCCTGTATACTAACTTTTCTACTTATATACTTATGATATATTTCCAGAAAAACTTAGGTCGTCTATTTTAAAGGAGTATTGTGCTGCAGCCTATTTCAAAAATTACATTTTCTATTAGATCATAAAATATTAGATTTTTTCTCAGTTAAAACCATAAACTAACCTATATATAATAGAATATATTTAAGAATTATATGAAAAGTTAGTAAAATTAATAAAAAAAAAAAAAAAAAAAATTGAATAAATCTACATCCCAATATATATAGTTATAGTACAATTGTAATTTACTCATATTTTAAACTATTTTCAATCAGAAGTGGTACGCCACATTTCCAGGATTTTTAATATACGTTATTTTATTTGTAATTTTTAATTGATTAAAACAATTGATCAACTTTGGTAAAAATAATTAAAAGAATTCAAAGAAATTGGTG
This sequence comes from Torymus texanus, assembly GCA_036873485.1. Lineage (NCBI taxonomy): Eukaryota > Metazoa > Arthropoda > Insecta > Hymenoptera > Torymidae > Torymus > Torymus texanus. The sequence goes on along the minus strand of JAYJLV010097041.1, from coordinate 2,625 downwards.
AATAAAATCGTATATAACTAAAAAAGAATCTTCCGAATTGAATAAAGCAAAATCTTTTTGGCTCCAAATTTTTTTTTCACAAAAGTCAGTCATTTAAAAATTTTACTCTTCACTTAAAAATATAATCCTCTCATATTTGTTCTCGGTTAACAATGTCATACTTCAAATTTATACCTACCCTAACCACTCGACGATTCCATGAAAAATTCCTAAGATACCTTGCGCTCTTCTACACACTCGTTCAAATCGTTTAAACTATGCGATATGGATTTATCTCGCGTAAGGGGAAAACCTTCGATTGTTTGCCACTTCTAGAAGCAGCTTCTAAAGAGGCTCCCGAGACGTTTGGCGCCACGCGTATTATTAGCGCGTGCATGTGGGATTTTCGCGGAAAAAACCTAACAGCACAACTGCTGGCGCGTACTACGCTTTAGTTTTATTTTTTTCCTGTTGTCGATTGGCAATTTGTAGGTGTACTTCATTCATGTTTCGATGGTTTGTTGTATGCTAGTGACAGATTGATTAGTGGTTTGCTATGGCTCGTAGAATTTCCGGCTTTAATTAAAACAGAGTTTACGCTTGTTGAATAATAAAAGGGTACGAGAATATTGGCAAGTTTTAATCAGAGTTATATGAAAATTTTAATTTGTTCGAGTTTCTGAGAATTTTGTTTGTATTCATTTGTGATAAGAATAATAGCTGGTTCTTTTCGTTCACCAGAATTCCACGAAATTCAGAAAGAGTATTTTTAGATTTCTATTTTTTATCAGCTATGTAAAAACTTTTTAATAATATTTTCTGATTCGTGAAGTTTGTAATAACTACGTTACGTAATGAAAACGTAAAAATGCACTGTAAAATTACAATTTTTAAAATGTAAGATTTATATTTTAATACCTCTCAGTATTTTATCAACTTTTTGACAGTTAGCATTCTAAAATCATTTCCTAACAAATAATTATATAAAATAAAGAAATATTAACACTTGACGTACATTTTTCGTTTTTTATAGAGGAAAAGTAATATATTGACAAACGATATCAGTTTCATGTAGATCTCGATAAGTTTTCACAGTTTCATCGAAACAATGTAGTTTTCATTGTTCTATTGTTACAAATGAGATAAGAATCTTATTTCTCATACTATTGTTGTTTTCTAGTGAATTTTTGAATTATTCGGAAATTTCAAAATTCAATTTGAAATTTTCATTGTATGAAGAGATATTATAGAGTATAATTGTATCAATCAATCATTATTTTCTGCTAAAGATTATTATAAACACGTTTCCACTGTGTAATAAAAGTGATTGCGTAAATTATCACTAATTTTCATGATTCTTAAATAATAATCCAAACAGATATATAACGAAAAATGACTTATTTTTATTTGCTTTTATTGATAATAAGATTTTATTAGTTTAAGGAAGTTTTTGCTTTAATGAATCTTTAATCAACTGCAGAAAGTTTACTCTCCTCGAATTCACCTCATACTTTGACCGACTTAACGATTGGTTCATCTGTACAAGTAAAAATAAATACCTTTTCTTTCTGCACAAAAAAGCTATTCATCCATTCTATTTACTTTCAGATTGCGATTTTATCTGTTTTTACGATTCCCTCTGGAGTAAAATGTAAATACTAAAAAATTTCAATCTTTTAACCACGTAGATAAAAAAAAAATGAGAAATTTTTCGACGTAACAATCATGGTTGCGTAATTCCTCTTCGATTGATCATGGAAAAATGAACTCACGGGTGGATGTGTAAAATAAAGCAACACACTTTGTTTACCTACGTGGTGCGTTATACATAAAATTGCAGTTGGCAATATTTGCCCCGATATTACAAATGCTAGGGAGAGTGCGTAATATTTGCGCAATTTCAAAATTCTTTCGATTTAGGCGTAATGAACGAGGAAAAGATTTTTTTCGCAGAAGCAGTAATTGGGAGAAAAAAATTGCTATAAATTACGTGCCGTGTAAATATTTGGATTTCTGACGAAATCAAATATTAATCATGTAATAAATAATGAATTTAAATGCTTTATCTATATTTACACTTATCGCATTTTTTGGTTTTCCCAACACCGCAATTAATCCAATATTTTTTAAGACTTCAATAGGCTCTGATGTGAAAATATCTGAAAAATTTCAAGAAAAACAAAATTGAAGTCCATCCAGGAATTTCCAGTTATTGTATCATTTTAATTTTGATATTGGGTAAAGATCGCCAATAATTTTTTTAACTATACGAAAGATTAATATAAAAACTTAGTTTTTACCTATGAGGAATGAATACTACTATCCAGGAGAATCTTATATCTTCAACATTCAAAAAACTGTTACATCTCAAATACGAATATATTATACTTGATGAAAACTTTAACGCATTTATGAAAAATTATTTGTTTTCTATTATACGGGGTGTTCGAAATGTTCGGGATCCCCTCCCGATTTTGGAATCAACTACCTAAAGAAAAAAGGTGACCCCCTATAGGTCGATAGTTTGTATATGTTGTCTTGCATTTGCAAAGAGAAAGCTTTGTATTTTATATGTGCTGACCTGAGCACACATTTGAATGTAAAATTTTCCGTTCTTTCGATTGCCGATGAAAAAAATAGGGGTTT
>JAYJLV010097030.1:0-12437 GCA_036873485.1 Torymus texanus | reverse complement strand
CAGTCAACACAGGTGTTCCGCAAGGAACTATCTTAGGACCTTTACTATTTTTACTATATATAAATGATTTGCTACTACAGATGCCTGGAAACTCTATAGTCTCATACGCAGGTGATACTGCGGTAGTTACAACTGCCAGCAACTGGAAAGAAGTCGAAACAAGAATGAACGAAGCATTACACAAAATTTCAACATGGCTAGTACTAAACAAGCTGTCTCTAAACACTGATAGAACAGTTTATATTGAATTTGGTAATCAAGTTAATAGCACACCGAAAAATCTAGATATAAATATTCAAGGAACAAAAATCAAAAGGGTCGAAAGTACCAAATACTTAGGTATTATTTTCGATAGTAACATGAGATGGAGAGAACATATTGAACACATCTACAATAAAACAAAATATCTTATTTTTATCCTCTATAAATTGGCCAAAATTATGAAAATTAACACGCTGAGGATGGTATACTACGCACTATTTCACAGTATTATTTCATATGGAATAATTGTCTGGGGAGGAGCGTATTCTACCAATATAAATCTACTCAAAAAATTACAAATCAGGTTATTAAAATAGTTAATAAAAATAAATTTATAGTAGCTAAAAATCCAATGAACTTGAATGACTAAATTTTTACCTATGAAACACCGGCTTATCATTATGAAGATCTGCAGTTAATATATATCAACTCCAATACAATTACAAGAAATAAAAGCTTACAGATCCCTAAAAGACACCTGACTATTAGCAGTAAAAACAGCTACATAAGAGCTATAATGGAATTCAATAATCTACTAAAGGAATTAAAGACAATTACAAACAAATTCAGAAAAAAATCTAAACTTAAAGAATGATTATAAGTAAAAACTAAAACCTCACTAGTAAGAAAACAAAATTCTTAACTAATAAACTCGAATATGGATAACAATTTAAAGAAAATTGACTGTCATCAAATAAAAAACTGTCTATAGAGCTTTTCGGACAAGAAAAACATTGATACACAACATATCATCACAAAACGTCGGTGAACATAACCTAAACAGAAGTAAGACAAGTGTCATGTATGCAAATCCTCCATTGGAAGTCCATGGGGAAACTGCATGTCTTAAAAAAATTACACATTACATACGAACTTACATATGTGCGACTGGTATGTATATTCTACACTACAATCGCTCACATCGACGAATATCAACGTACAATCTAAATAAAATGAAAAATTTAACGAAGGAATTGGACAGTGAAATTATTAAAAAAGCCAACCGAATAATTAGCGCATGGAATATCAAAACAACTACTAATAGAACCATAGTAAAAAACTATTGGCCTAACTATGAACTTGCAAACCCCAAGCATAACTGTTAAAGAGGAACAAATAAAAAATTATGTAATAACCATTGTGATCAATGTGCTTACCAAAAAATTTCGGCACATAACACATTCATTTTATCAAAGAAACGATAGTCATAAGCATTAACAGTAAACTCAACTCTGAAAATTATTTACCAATAGAAACAGTCTTCGACAGAATTGATAAAATGGCTGATGAAAACGAGTTGGCAAAATTTAAGAGAGTAGACAATGCATCTGGGAGACCGATACTACAATCCAGCAGCTATCGGATGTCCTACGGTGACATTAACTACCTTGGATCAAACAAAGCTATATTTTACTTTGACCGAGGAATACGAGGCAAACAAACGTACACCAACTCCATGTATTCATTAAAACATCAACCTAAATATAAAGATATTATATTGATGGACGATATCGTATTTACTTCTTCTTGTAAATGTGATTCGTCAAATCAACATAAAAAAATTTTTCCTCATTACAGAGTAACTTGTGCCATAGGTCTTACATGCCCAGCTAGGCTGTACAGTTATGAAAAAATAACATACGCCAGGGTCAGAAATGTCCTCACAGGATATTATACAACAGCCAGAGCCATGTTAGTAAGATACTGATAATGTTAGTAGATATATCATTATATTATATTAGAAAACTGAATTCTTTGTTAATGTTTAAAAAGTATATATTCATATTATTAATAAACTCAATTAATACATAACTTGTTAAATATATTCTTATAACACTGCCAAAAGTAGGATAAAGCTCTGTTAGTATTATTGAATAATTGAACAGAAGCTTTTCCTGCCACTACTCCGCCAAAAATTTGATATATTTTACTAACCATTATTTCTAGTTTTAAAGTAGTTTTAAGTAAACCGGACCAGCGAACAGGAAATTTTTTCCTTTGCTGGATTACATTTTGTAATGTAAATTATGTATAATAATTACTAATGTATTTCGTAATCTATTTTACTTTACTCTGGTAAATAAATAAATAAATGTTCGTGTGCGAAACGGGTGATCGTTGCATGGGTGTTTTTGTCACCTTCGCTTCGCTCGGACGACAAACTATACCCGTGCGAGAATCACCCGTTTCGCACACCTGTATCGAAATGTACTTAAAGCCCTCTATTTAAATATAAATAATGTGACTTCTAGTATCAGTAAAATGATGTACATTCTAATAGTGCCCAATTTGTAAAGTAAAAGAAAAAGCAGTAAAATTTATTAGAAATTCATTTACTGAATTAAAATTCACATAACAGTACATTGTACTATTTCGCGCCCGCTAAACAGGCATGCGAAACCAAATTTCGCGCCCGGAGTGTCAAAACCATACTTATGCGATAAAAGGTAAAATCCAAGGTTTAATGGAATTACTACTAAAAGAAATTTAAAAATATTCAGAATGAGAAATATTAGAATGAAAATATTATTTCAGAATAAAAACAAAATATATTTAATTATATTACCGAATACTATTATCAATAAATCACAACGAGGAGCATGAAACAGAGGTGTACTTATACAAATACATTCTGTGTATTGATTTCTTCTTCTTTTGCTTGTTAGGCGTTGACTGTAAATCACTCGTGAACTAATCTCACCTATGTTTAGACTTCATATATAATAACATAACCTCGAAGAGGATCACTTTACGGCCTGACACAGACGAAGACTCAGCATCAATCTGGAAGAGGACCTCGTGAACGGTAGCAGAAGATCCTCACAAGTAACAGTAATCACCCAGAACACATACTTCTCTTGTTGTAGCTCTTAAGGGGGTCCAACACCTTTAAACTTACCAAAAATCGATTTTCTTTTATTACGTATTTCCATAGAAAAACACTGGTAGAAGATAGTCCAATTTGTTTTAAAGTATTATCAATTTTTGTTTTGTAAATATAAACCAAATACTAATAAATTCTTCTTTGAATTTTCTTTTGTTTTGTATTTCTTTTAAATTATTTTTTCCCTTTTTACATATTATATTGATTTGACTTGATTTTATTTAATTTTTTGTTCCAAATATATTTTTAATTCTCATACTATACACACACTCGCTGTAAAAAATCTAAAAATTATATTTTCACTATTAATATAAAGACATAAAATAAATACAATAATTTGTGGGCAAGATTTTTGACAAACATGAAAAATTACTTTTGAATTGGAAATGATCTTATATATAGCACCTCTTTACGAATAAAGTAGCAACGTACTTTATCGTCAGTAAAATATACTCTATGTAGTCTTGTACAACGTACTGTGGCGATCGCCGATATGAGGTACGAACAAGTACCTGGCCGCGCCGGAACGTTTCGAATAGCGCGCGCATTATATGACTACGATGGCTAGGTGCGCGCGAAGCAAGGCATGACTAGGCATGCGAGCCGGGAGCGAACGAACGGAGCGTGGTATCTTGGTCACAGTGCGTATTGAGAGCAGTCGCGAATACGAGTGAGAAGTAGTTTTGTGTCCTCGCGAGTTGAGTAATGGATTACGTGCCTCCACCACGGAGAACGAGATAGTGGAAGAGAACCGCCACCACTGCGCCAGCCGTCCTGCACCACAGCTCCGAGCGAGAGATAGCGAGCGGAGGCGGGAAGAGACGAAACGGACGAAGGTTGATTGTGTGCGATGGCCGGCCGGCCCCGTGTGAGTCCCGCCAAAGTCTCGGCCTACGCGTATTGTAAATTTATACCTTCCTTATTCTCATTTACGCAATAAAGCAAGTTTTATCTTAATGTAATTATCGAGTCACGCGTTATTATTTCGCGACCAACCCGTGCATGCTTTCCGAATACCTCCCTTTACCCTTTTCAGTATCTGCAGCTAGCCGCAGGCATCGCCTCCTAGAGGAGCATCGGTAACGGGAAAGGTAAGGAGATTCAAAACCGCTTCGTCAGCAAAGTGGTGTTGTACGGGAGAACCGGCTGCTAGGGGTAGGGCTAGATCTTAGCCAGCAGCCGAGAGTTCTCGGGCCGAAGTTGACAGCAGCGGCAGGTACCGGCTCCAACAGAAAGCAGCCGCTCGAACGGAAAGTGGCTTAGGCTTTCTACATTGGAAACGTGGCATAGGTGTTCTTAACTTGTGCCACTGCGCCAACTGTCGGACAGCAGGTGTTCCTTCGCGTAGAAACCCGGTATAAACTCAGAGAGGGTGTACACCCCTTTGATAAAACTACCCCGTTACAACTGGCGCCCAACTATTGGTTTTTCAAGCATTTGAAGCACGGGTCATGGAAATTGGAAGTATTTATGGCTCATGCGATAATAGTAGGTCGAGACTCGCGTTGTGTTCAGCGAATTATAGGTGTGAATGCGAGGGTAACCAACTGGTGGTTCCTAACCTTGCTTGGAGGGATACCCGGCCTGCACGTCTTCAGTGAGAACATCTGCTTGTGAAGGCCGAGAAATTGCTGAAGTATTTAGTGAGGACGACAGAGAGATTAGTTAAGGAAAAGATATAAATTATTTATTATTTATTTATTTATATATTATTATTTAGTTAGGATTTTTGTGTTTTTTGTTTTCAGCGATAACTCTCTGTCGGCGCTAGACGTGTACACCGGAGGTAAAGTTGCGACTCGCAACAAATTTTAAGGTTGCAAAACGAAGTTGCGCAAACGTTTGCACGAGGGGGGAGCTTTATTGCGCGCGTAACGGTTTTTGTCTACGCGTATGCGCAGAAGGTGAAATTCCTATTTGAAAAATCACTATCGCGGATTCGTTTGCTCCTTCCTCAAGGAAGTGGACGCATCCGCGTATTTTGGTGTTGCGCATGCGCAGAGTCGAAAAATTGAATTTTTGTTTTTTCCGCCTGGAATCGTTTGTGCATGTGCTTATTGAGAGGACACGTATAGTAATTTTGGTGTCGCGCATGTGCGGTGGGAGAAAAGCGGGATTTTTGATTTTTACACGCGGAATTGTTTGCTCCTGCGCCAAAGAGGTTTGCGCTTACATTAGTTTCGGAAGGCGAACGTAATTCAAGGAGAAAACCGAAATATGGCTCATAATAACCTCGCGGAATCGTTTGCGTAACAGTGATAGACGTTTGCGCATCACGAATAAACGTTTGCTTAGGACGAGTCACACAATAGAACCTCCAAGCAAGCGGAAAGATAGTGAAAACAGATCTAGAGCGTACAGACCAAACCACCAGTTAGAGTAACCGGTAAAAGTAGTCAGTGGTACTCCAGTAGGTATCTAGTGAAATATACCACTGAAGTGCAAAAACACCTAGAGTCAGCGGGGATTGCGAAGAGATCCCCTTGCACACACACACAAGCGGCATGTCCACCAAGACAGAAGAAGCCGTGAAGGACTGGGTGTTGTCACTCTCTCTGAATGAGATAGATGACTACCTGTCGTACATGCAAATGAAGCGACAGGGGACATTGTTCAACCTAATGGACAGGCTGAGCAAGTGGGTCTTGGGAATATACACTCCCCAACATTTCCAGGACTCGGACGGCACAGAGAAAGTGGTCCACGAACGGATAGCTCGACGACAAGAGCTTCTAACAAGGACCGTCTCAGACGAAGACGGATCCTTTGTGGCCAGAAGCGTCTGGAACGTCCACCCACTGGAAATGGTGCTAGGGAGCGAGCAAATCGAAGAGATCCTTCGGAGAACAACATCTGAAGCCCGCTTCCAACCCCAGCCCTCACCGAGAAGAGGGACAACACCACTGGATCACCAGCCTGCACAGCACAACGCAGATAACAGCGATCGCATGGCAGTTGAAGAAGAAAGCCAGTACACAACAACCCCCGACAGGGACCCCCAACTTGACGAGCCGACCGTGAGAGGTCAAGCGCAGCCAGGAGACGTGCTACACGTCCTGGCGAGCGACGGCTCCGAGTTCCAGGTACCTAGAGAAGTTGCGTCGCGGCTCGTAGACCTCATAGGCAGGGTTAGGTCACAGGAAAGCAAAGTGACTAAATGCCAAAAGGAAATAGCCATCAACAAATGGAGGGCAGAAGAGCAGCGAGCGGCAGCCTCGAGTCTGCCAGAAATGGCGTATAAACCGTCCTCAAACTCGGACCCGCAGCGCCGACCAAAATCAGACTCCAAAGAGAGTAAGGTGGCGGCTGCGGCCGAAGAATCCGGCGTTAATGCGGAGGGCCTGGAGGAAATGTTCCGGCGTGAACTAGAACAAAGCCTGGTCAAAATATCCGGCTCGGGGGGTGAGAGCAAGGGGAAAAGCCCGCCCTCCAACCCACGACCGAAGCGCAGTGACCCTCCACCGCGCAAGCCGTGGGTCAAGAAGTCGCCAGACTCCAAGCCAGATAGCGCGGGATCAGACGCGCCAAAAGCCGCTCCCCCGAAGCCAACCACAGGGGGGTATGCCCCCAGTAGAGACAATCCACCGCTGTCTTGCAACACGTGTGGGATGCTGGGCTATACGGTGCGGTGTTGCCCGAAATGCTCGCGAAACGCCAACAGGGGCGAGTGAGCGGGATCAACCCCGCCCCTCCGACAACGGTGATTCCGCAGGACGAGGATAAGGTGGCCGCCGGGGATTGTAACCCGACGGCTCCGGAGCAGGAGACTCCATCGCCAGGCGGCAGTCAGCGGTTATCCCCAACTGTCCGCCCAATCGACACGGAGGCCAGATGGTGGCTCCGTGTTGAAATTGGCGAGTTTAACCTCCCCGCCCTGCTAGACCCTGGAGCGTCCACTACGGTGATGGGTCCTACGGGGCTACAACTTGCCACAGCGCTCCAGCGGGACTTCGTAGCGTCCACGAGTAAGGTGGTAAGACTAGCGGATGGAAGACGCAGCCCCTTACTCGGCCACGTACTGCTACCCATCACGGTAGCGGGCATAACTCGCAACATTCGGGTCGCCATTATGCCCGAACTCGATGCGGACTGCTACCTCCGGGTCAACTTCATACGCGCGTTCCAAGCCGTACTTGATCCCGACACGGATTGGTACTTCTGCAAGGAGGCGAAAGCCTACGCCGAGCTGGAAGTAGCCAACTTGACAGCCGATTCCGGAGCAGTAGCAGCCGTCGGGTTGGAGGACGCTACGGACCTTCAGCGTGAGGAGCTGAAGGCCATGGTGGGGGAAATTTTGGGCAAGCTCCCTCCAGGGTTAGGTTGCGTCAAGAACGTAACCCACGAGATCAACCTGCAGAACGCCCGGCTGATCAAGCAGCGATCTTATCCGGTGTCAGATAAGATCCAGGAGGAAATGCATCGCCAGGTGCGTGAGATGCTGGCTCAAGAGATTATTGTGCCCTCCAAGAGTGGCTGGTGGAGTCCCATCGTGATGACGCCGAAGAGCGATGGCACACGTCGGTTCTGCTGCGATCTCCGGAAGGTGAATGCAGCCACCGTCCCGGACGCCTACCCTCTTCCTAACATGCAGGATATCCTGAGGAAGCTGAGGAAAACGAGGTTCATTTCCACTCTGGATTTGAAGAGTGCCAATCACCAAACCCCACTGGCGGAGGAGGCGCGAGCCATCACAGCCTTTACGGTCCCGGGGCTTGGTTTATACCAGTTTCGGCGTATGCCTTATAGGCTGATGAACGCATCTGCGACCTTCCAGAGGCTGATCGATCAGGTGTTGGGGCGTGAATTGGAGCCGTACGTTTATGCGTACCTCTGCGACATCATTGTCGTCGCCGAGACGTTCGGGAAACACAAGGAATGTTTCAAAATAGTGCTCGAACGCCTCGTAGCCGCTGGGCTTACACTGAACGCGGATAAGTGTGTCTTCTTCAAGCCTGAGGTCGCCTACTTTGGATTCTTGGTAAACCGGGATCGATCAAAACCGAATCCGGCCAAAATCGCACCAATCCAGGACTATCCAGTGCCCCGCAACCTGAAGGCGTTGCGTCGCGTCCTAGGAACCACCTCGTGGTACGGGAGGTTTCTCCCGAATTACGCCACCATCGCAGAGCCACTCAGAGTGATGGTCATGACGGCGTCAGTCTTGCATCGCCCTGATTCAAACGGGCTATACGTTGTGCATCGAGTTCGCCAGCCGGGTTACGGTCCCAGACGAGCGGAATTACAGCGTCACCGAGCGAGAATGCCCGGCGGTGGTATGGGCGATCCAGAAGTTCCGCCCATACATTGAGGGGTACAAATTCAAAGTCGTGACAGACCATAGTAGCTTGCAATAGCTCTGTCAGATGAAGAATCCCACAAGCCGCCTAGCGCGTTGGGCGTTGGAGCTGCAAGGACATCGCTTCACGATCGAACACCGTAAGGGCGCCTTGAACCACGTAGCCGATGTTCTCTCCCGAATGTTTGAGGAGGATAGATGTGGCCGCGATATCCTGGTCCACGGATACGGACGATACGTGTTTATCGAGAGTGGTGCGCCAAAGTGAGAGAGCGACAAAACGAGTACACAACGTACAAGATAGTGGCTGGCAATCTCTACCGGTACCGCCCAAACCCGGACGTTGGTTCAACCCTTGGCGACGATGAGGACGCCTGGAAGCTAGTCGTCCCAGAAGCGCATCGTTCCGAGGTACTACAGGAATGCCACGACGACGCAACCACTGGTCATCTCGGCCGAGAGAAAACCTTCGCACATATCGCACTACGATATTACTGGCCGCGCTACTACGCGAAATCGCAAGAATACGTGCGGAACTGCGAAACATGTCAGTGGTTCAAAGTCGAACAACGAGCTCCCGCCGGCCTAATGGAACGTCGAGTCATCGACAGACCATGGCAGGTAGTGGCGGGAGACATCATCGGGCCGCTACCTCGAACCGCTGAAGGTTTTGAATATATTTTAGTATTCCAAGACCTCTTCGCCCGGTAGGTTGAGGCGTCCCCCATACGTAAGGCGAACGCCAAAGCGGTGATAGCGGAGTTGAGGCAGAAAATTTCCTTCGGTTTGGCTGCCCGGATATCTTCCTGTCTGACAACGGCACAAAGTTTAAGAACCATACCATGGAGGAGTTCCTGAAGGAGCAGGAGGTATACCATACCCACACACCTCCCTATCACCCGCAAGCTAACCCCGTAGAGCGAGCTAACCGCACCTTGAAGACCATGGTCGCCTCTTATCTCAAGGAGCGACATAGTGCGTGGGACGAGAAGCTTCCGGAGCTTCTCTTCGCCCTAAACACGGCCGAGCAGAGCTCTACGCGGGTGAGTCCAGCCATGATGCTGTATGGGAGACAGCCCGAACCCCCGGAACTCATCGAAGACACCAAGAGGTGGCGGCAGACATTCCGGCTCAAGCGGAAAGTGTGGCCCGCTGGAAAGACCGAATGGAAACCCTTTCTGAGCTGCATTACGATGCGGCTCGGCGGGAACCGGCCTTCAGGGCCGACGACAGGGTTTGGAAGCGTAGCCACTCCCTCTCCTCCGCCGCCAAAGGCGTAGCGGCGACGCTAGCGCCGAAGTTTGGAGGCCCGTATTGGATCACCGACGTGTTGGGGTCCAATACGAACAAGTTGGTCGGCGACAACTGTGTTCTTTTATTAATTAAAAATTCATATTTTGCATTTAAACTACTTGTTTGTTAAAGTTTATTTTGTGAAGCAGCAGTTGTTATTTAATTAGTCACAGTTAGACTTTCAATCTTAAGGGGGGAAGACACCTTTCAATTTCGAAAAAATCAATATTTATTTATTCGATTTTTCGATTCTTTATATTATTCTAAACTTATAGAAAAAGTTTAAGTGACATATCTGAAAAATTACCGAAGATATAAGCAAAAATGTCAATAAACTTCTATAAGAACGTGACACCAGTTTCTACCAATTTGGGTCTTATCACGCAAACGTAAGCCACGTCAAGAACCAATTACATACAACCAATTTTACGGTTAAAAAAAAAAACTTAATATTTTAGAATGTTAATTTCAAATTTATAAAAATAATATTATAATTAATTTTTAACAAAAAAATACTATGAAAAAAGCGTTTGGATAAGATATCACACTGAGAAAATACGACAACGGATTCATTGTTTATATATTTTATACATATATACGAAACACACCAAAATTTTAAATAAGATTGGTGAATTGAAATCGCACGGTTAGTTGGTAAAAAGTGTGAAAAACGCCGCTGCAAGGCGCCACGAAACATTGCCATGCGCTGTCATCACTGCCTCACAGCGTCAACTATCGTGGTTACGACTGCTCTGGGCGTCCACGTATTTTTATTTTGGATGCTGCGTTTGAGGTTATTGACATAGACATTCAGCCAAGGTGTACCTAACACAAGTTCTTCCAAAGCTTCAACCAACTGGATATTAAATAAGTATAAATTAACTGAATAAAAACTATTTTATTTCTCAAAAGCATAGATACTTTGTGAAAATGTCTTTTTCAGTTTTGCAGCAGTAATTTGTTAGACCAGATAACTATTGGAAGAGGCTACATCCAGATAGTTATTCAGAGGGACTAATTATCGTGAAATATGATAATATATTTATTACTTTTTCCTCTACTAACTATAGTTACATATTTATTACTTTAGTCTCACAGTCAACCTTTTTTTATAATCAGCATTAAATTTCACTTGTAGTAATTTAAATTTTTCTTCAAATATCTCATACATTAAAGATTTTTATATTTCTTTGTGTAATTGTCTTTTATAATATTGAAGTAGGTTTTGATTAACTATTTTACTTTTATATGTAGTCATAGTCATAGTCACAGTGGGTAGGGGGCGGTCGGCGGCACCTTCCGGGGACGTGCCTTCCAAGCACTCAAGCCCAAGCCCATTGTGCTGATCCCCTATTCTCGCCTCAACACATCCTAGTCTTAATTAGCTCTATCGCCCTGCGAATTGACGCTAACTCCACCTGCCCCATTTCCTGTCTCTCGAGGAAGAAGGTTCCCCAGACCCTTCGTCTGACCCACACCAGTGCTGGACACCGGCATAGAAGGTGGGCTGAGGTCTCCTTCTCCCCCTTGCACGATCTGCAATTGCCAGTTACTTCCTTGCCGATCCAATACTGATGGTACCTTACCTCACAGTGGCCGGCCAGCCACTCCGTCACCATTTTGATCCCTCTCTTGGGGAGCCCCAAAATCTCGCTGCACCATCCAGCTGGAGTTTCGATCCCAAGGAGGTACCTTGCCTGTTTGCAGCCGGCCAAAGCCTGCCACCTCTTCGTTGCCTCTCTAGTGGCCCACCCGTCGAGGGTTTCTCTGAGCACGCACTCTGCGAACGGTATCCTGCGATACTCCGCCCTGCATCGAGCGGCGCCCCTTTTCGCCAGGCGGTTCGCCTTCTCATTACCGATAACTCCCGCGTGCCTAGGTACCCAGCATCTGGTAACCTTATTCACGGTGGAGAGCCTGTTTAGAGCCTTTCTGCAGAGCCACACTTCCGCCGAGCGGAACTCCACGGTCCCCAGCGCCCGGAGGGTGGCCACGCGGTCCGAGTAGATGGTGATGCGCTTCTCCTTCACCCCGCCGGAGGTCATGGCTTCTGCCTAATCGCCCTTATCTCAGCCTGAAAGACGGTGACGTGTCGGTCTAACCACAGGACAATCTCCGTCGAGCTGCCCTTCCGCCACGCCACCACCCCGGCGCCGTTAGCGACTTTGGACCAATCGGTCTACCATATCACACCACCTCGGCCAAAGTCGTCCTCATTCCAGTTCTTCCTATCAGGATAGCTCACCTGAAAATTCCTCCCGACAGAGTACTTCCTCGGTGTCCTATCCCTACCAAAGATTTCCAGGGTTCGGCCCGCTTCTTCCTCCAGATCCCCGACCTAATGTTGCCACCTTTGCCTGTCGCCGAGGATGCGTGCTTTCGCTCTACAGGCCTCTACCCTGACCACGAGTTCCAGGGGCCGCACATCCAGTAGCCTTTCCTTTGCCCTCAAGGGCACTGAGACGCGCGTCCCCATGATGCCCCCAGTACCTTTTCGTCATCTGCTGTGACTAACACTAGCAGATCGTCTGCGTAGGCCTGGGAATAAAACCCTGCCTCGTTCATCCTCCATAGAAGCTCGTCCAGTGCCAGGGCCCAGAAAGTCGGGGAGAGGGCGCCCCCCTGCGGACAACCTTTACTTACGTATCCCTCCGACTCGCTAGCCCCCCACCCTGCGACGACCTTCCTCCAGCTCAGCAGTCC
>JAYJLV010097019.1:0-12438 GCA_036873485.1 Torymus texanus | reverse complement strand
GATGCCGGACATTGAAATTTTCTAGTTTCAGAAACGCAATGATTGCCAGTTCCTTATATGCACGAAAGGGTTAAAGAAGAAATATGAACCGAACGAAGGTGTATAACTA
This sequence comes from Torymus texanus, assembly GCA_036873485.1. Lineage (NCBI taxonomy): Eukaryota > Metazoa > Arthropoda > Insecta > Hymenoptera > Torymidae > Torymus > Torymus texanus. The sequence continues at coordinate 12,329 of JAYJLV010097019.1, read as the reverse complement.
TATGCTTTTTCCCGAAGTCGTTGAAAAGTATACGAAACTTTTTGCGTGTACCATATTCCTGCCTCTTGTATATATATACTACATTCTGTGTAAAATTATTTACTATAGTGCGGCGATTAAATTGCTCGTTAAAAAATCCCAAAAGAGAGAGAGAGAGAGAGAGAGAGAGAGAGAGAGAGAGAGAGAGAGAGAGAGAGAAAAGTGCCACAAGTGCACGACCGGGAAATTCATTTTTCACGAATGATCGACACCTGAATACGGACATACGACACTCCCCTCTCTTTCTCTCTCTCGGCGACTAATTTTTCCCCGGTCAATTTTCGTGTCCGGGGTATAATCCGACTGCCGGATGATCCAACGCCCGCCCGGAGCAGAGCAGACATATGGCGTAAATGAACGAGCGAGCGGCAGCACACATTCCCTCTCTCTCGCTCGCTCGAAACGCCGGGAACACGACTGTGTGAAATTTGGTGGGCTCGAGAGCGGTCGACGAATGGAAAATTACCTCCTGCATTTTAAAGTTACGGGGAACGTGATTAAAATTGCTCCGTATGGTAGTGATGTTATATGCTTTTTTTACGATATATGACATTGTACATATATATAACATATGTATGTGTATAGTTTAATTTGCGAATCGAGTATTAAAGGAGAAAAATTATATTAGTCATATCCGCTGTTACTGACCCTCTTGCTGCACGCTCTCCGGATGAAATATATATATATATATACATATGTCGTTACAGTAATGTGTCACGTTGCTATGCATGTATATTTCACATATCATATCCTTTCATTAGCTTAAGCTGACTGTATTTTTATTTAACAATTGCTAGATAGTTGATGTGAATTGACGTGAAATTTCCATAAATTGACGTCTTCACAGCAATTTTAAAACAGAAATTGAGATTGCCCTCAATTAATGCAGCATCGCCTCAAGCAGTAATAATATTCGAAAGTAGGATGCTGTTCTATTAATTGCATAAAGTCCGATTTGATCCGTTTATAAAAAGGAGGTTATTGCTTTATCATCTTTTTTTTATAAATAATTCGATACCATTTAAATGGTAAATCTTAGACTTCGAAAAAGCTATGTCTATATAGTTTATAAAAATAAACAACGATATACTATCAATAAAAAGCATAAGAGATTTTTCATTAGCAAATGCAGCGTTGAAAAGAATTAAAATATTCATTTGTATTTATATGACATTGAGTTCAAAATTTGTATATTTATAAATTCTCTTATCTGTTTCTGTAAAGTAATTAAATATTTGTCACTGACCATGAAATATGAGATCTTCAATGACAATATAAACAAATGCGTTTCCTATAGTTCAACTATAATCATAAAACTGATAGCTTACGGATTTTTCAATCAATTACGTAATTAATATGTTTGTGATTACATGTGAATGAAATAAAAAAAAAAAGTTAACGTTTGTTCTAAATAAATGTAAAACGTGTAATGCTATATTTCTCTGTTTATATAAGCAGACATGAATTTTCATTCTTCTAATTAAAAAACACTTATACATACTGCACTTTTAATTCAATCTTTTAATCTTTTAAAGTATGAATTCATTAGTAATGTGAACATATACGATTTCCATTTTATACGGTAGATAAGAGATTTTTCGCCATAATATGAAGTATTATATTGAAATCCGAATCTCATTTGCCAAGTGGATAATTCAAGACAGTTTTGCAAGTACTTTCCACTAGAAAAAAAAAGTTCACAGATTATACGTCGAAGTTGAATGTTTTAAAAACATTTAAAACTTTTCTCGTTTATAACCAATCGATTTTATCAACTTCTGATAGCAGCCTTCAAAACTTGTCTTCTACTACACTCTTATAATTCCTTGAAAAATTGTCATTATTAAAAGAATGCCGTAGAGAAACTCAACTTCCTCATTTCAAACCACGAAAAACATCTACACCACCAACATTAAAACTCCACGTCGCATCTTTAGCATTTCCCAACCCCTCCCTCACTTATATACCAGATTAAAACTATCCATACTCGCTCACCGAAGACGGAAACTCTCCCGTCCGGAATTCCAACCGCATGCACGAGTCTCTCTCCCTTCGGATCGAAAAACAGACCTGCTCCTCTCTCTTTCTCTCTCCCTCTTATATACTTGAACAATCGACGCGGGAGGGAACGAGAGAGAGAGAGATGGCAGGAACGAAACAGCGAAATAAAGCGGCTGCGCGGACCGCAAAAACAAGGCAAAAAGAAATAACAATGACGCTGATAATAATCGAGCGCGCCACAGCCTGAGAGTTGAGAACCGTTCGTTCTGCTGTCGAACGGACCGTGCGCGAGCGCGCATCGCTTCTTATTAGGCTCTCCTCGACCGTCGCCGCCGCCGCCGCTGCTGTAGCACCAAGGCAGAGAGAGAGAATTCCCGAGCGAGCGCCGAAGGCAAGCGAGGAAAGGCCTTTTCGAAAGCGAACGAGCGAGAGCGAGCGACACCTTGGGCGCCGCCGCCGCATGCGAGCTCATGAACGGCGGTGGCGTCTCTCTTGCCTATATATACTTACTGAGCAAACTTTGCGACGAGTCTGCGCGCCGGCGAATGAACGATAAGGAAAATTTCTGATGATGGTTCTGCGTGGTCGAGGAAACAAGAAAGAGAGAGAGGTTTTTCGTGTTTAATTTCTCCGAGAGTTGATTTTGAATATACTTGAAAATATAAGGAGTATAATAACATTTTAAGATCATCTTCATCTGTAATTGACTAAATCAATGGCTATTATTCTTAAAAAAATCTATAAGTATCAATGTAGATTAACAGAACAATCGACGGCAGTAATAGTGTCGATTATGTAACCCGGAGAGTCTATCAAGCTTGCACTTTCAACGCTGCCGGTGACGACGACGAACTCGCATACATATATATATACACATACACAGAGAACTCGAGCATCATCATCTCGAACTCGTCATTAACCGCAATCGCCACGATAGATAATACGACGCGGAAAATGGGCCTGTGTTGCGCGGTCGCTCGCTTCGCTGACCGAAATCCCATCGTTGAGTTAGATAACGACGTTTGCGTTCTCGAGAGAGCGTGATGTGCTTGAATAGTGTATATGGTGTACGCATTCGCATGGTTCGTTTCTAAGGCCGTTCGCATGTTCGCATTTGCAAAGAAAGGCGCGAACGTGCGTGCATGCGTGTACGGCATGTTATGTTGCGTGACATATAAGAAGGAGGGGAAGGCAAGGAGAAAGATCCTCGTTTATTGAAAGGTAGTAAGAGGGAGAGAGAGATAGAGAGGAAGGTTTTCTCCCTTGGGGAATTTATCAGAAAGTAATAATTCTCAAAGACGTGGTGGTGGTTTTGTAATTTTTCTGTGGTATTTCGTACTACGATATATATACATACGTATATAATCTTACCATTGCAAGATGATTTATTTCTTCAGATATTTATGTATGATAAATATATGAGTATAAGAATGTATAATCGAGAGTTTGTCTTTATATATGTTACAAGTGAATTTTGAGTATGTGTGGTGCAGCGCGCCGCGACTAAATTTAACCATTGTAAGCTGGTGTCCACTGAACTACATATATAACATATAGTAGCAGTACTGTACATATACTATCACAGATTAATCGCGATCATTATGCAAGTTACTGACCCATTTACGACAAAGTTTACTTTCGTTCGCTAATTTAGCGGCCTGAAAATTTTATAACCTACGCGCACAGGTCCCCACGCGGGCTGTAGCTATATGGCGTCTAAAATTTCCAAAGTAGTTCAAAATGTTGAAGTTTAAATAGAATCTCTTTTAATTCTCGACGGAATCTTTAGTAATCCATTTTACGAAACTTTACTCTCTCTCTCTCTCTCTCTCTCTTTCTGTCTCGATCGCTTGTTAGTAGAAGCACAAGTTTTCATTGATAACAACATTATTCGGTTCTTCATCGTGTTATACGAAAGTGAAAAGAGCGTATACAGCAATATTCGCAAAGTAAACTATACATCTCAAAACTTATAGTAATAGGTATATATACCCAAACTTAAACGACGTATATTATACGCGTGTATATACCGCCATTACCCATGGAAAAGGTATACGAAAATAAGCAAGAGTCAGGAGGGAATCTGGGATTAAGCATCACGAGAGAGAGAGAGAGAGAGTGAGAGAGAGATGCTCGGTAAGCGATATTTTGTATATATTAATCGCAGGGATTACGGCTTAGTAGCTCTTCTCGTATAGCCAGAAAGCGAGAGAGAGCAAAGGGGTCGAAGGCTAGAGCGCTTCTACCACTACCACTACCACCAGTATCACCCTTTATAAACGTGCTTATTAACCTCCCCGCGAGCGCCGGTAATCTGCTTTTAAGCCGTACTGGCGCTGGGCCGCGTATACGCGCAAAAATAAAGCAGTTTTCCACCGCGTCTATGCCGACGCCGCGATTACAAGCGATTGTGTTTCCTTCGCGGCATGCGCACATTAATTATATATATATATATATATGTATATATATATATACACGCGGAGATTTTCTCTCGTTGGCTTTTGTATCTCAGCGAATGAGCGAGCGATAAGGTGGCAAGCGCGCGCGTGTGCTTGCGAAATCTTCAACACATCGCGCGAATAAACTTAAGCGCGAGTGAGCGAGCGAGCGCTGTGAGAATTATTGGCTCTTAGGAAAACGGAATACATTATCGTGTGGTGAACAGTGGGGAGAGAGAGAGAGAGAGAGAGAGAGAGAGAGAGAGAGAGAGAGAGAGAGAGAGAGAGAGAGAGAGAGAGAGAGAGGGAAAAGACTGCCTATACGTGCTCTGAACACACGCCGCGGGGTTTTCTGAAGAGAGAAGAAGCGTGAAACTTTTTCATTTGCATACGCAACGACGCTGTGTGCGTGGTACGCGTGTGAAAATCGAAGAATAAGAGTATATATAGGAGGTGAAGGTGGAGACGATGATGTAACGATTTTATTGTATTTTCGGGTGAAAAATGCGACGAATGTTAAGGAGGTGATGTTGGTGGTGGTAGTATTATCATGTGGTCGAAAGGAAGATGAAAAGATTCTTCGACGTAAATAGACTTCCTCGTGTGATGGGGCGTCGTTGGGAAAGAAAGAAGAAGTGTAGTATATAAGCGTAATGTACGCACGAAAAGGCGCTTATCGATTTGATTTCGTAACGCCTGTATATACGTCTGTATGCGCGTGCGTGTATATATGTATATGTGCAGCTGGGCTTGGGAATAGTTTTGTTTGTACTTTGAAGCGGGAGAAAATGAGGGAGAAAGAAAGAGAGAGAGATATATAGGGTTGACAAAGCTGTATATATACACGCGTAGGGGTATAACACTTTGCGCATAAAGTAATATAACATATATCGTCGATGACGGAAAGAACGAGAGAAAGAAGCGAAGGCGGCGGTGGCAGTGGCTCGTCGAATTGTCAGCTTAACTCGTTGTTGATTCAGTTGATATCGTCAGATTGCATTGTATAGCTGGATTTCCAAGTCATATAACGCGTACACGTGCACGATTGCTATACGAATTTAATAAGCGTGTACACGTAAAACCACATAGCGCTTGTTCGGTTCTTTATTTATACCATAGTGTCGCATATATTTTTATTTTTTTTTGTTTCGTTTACGCTTCTTCTTCACATTTTTATTTGTTGCATGTTAATACGACACTTTTTTTGGGTACGCAGCGAGGAGTGAGTAGCAAGATTAAGTTTCATCTGCATATATTGTATATCGGTGAAACGGTTATACATAGATTCACTATGCGCGTGTATAATATATTCTCTAGCGCCAAATTGTCGTTATAAATGTTTCTAATTCAAATGAACGGTATGTTATATATATATATATACCAACTACTGCTATATACGCGGTAAACATACACGGGCAGGCTTCAAATGTAAATGCTTTGAATATATATCATCAGTTTTAATCTTCACTTTAATACATGCACGTGGAACAGCTTATTTCGTATTCAAATCATCACGAATTACAGGGGACCGATAAAGATTTTAAGACTCAAATGTACCTATATATATATATATGTCTCCTTTGTGTATGTATATATGTATATCTCAAAAATTCATACGTCGCAAACAGACACACGAACACTCACAAAGAGAGCCATTTTTTACTTGAAAAGTCGATAAACACGCTGCTTTTTTTTGCGCGCAGCCGCTCAACTGAAATAACAAATCAATTTGTCGACGCGCGCGGCTCGAAGAGCGATCGACAGTTCAGAATATTAGCCAATCACCAAAACGTCAAGTCTGGACGAGAAGAGGGGAAAAAAAGAGGATCGTAAGCTCGTCTCGTTCACGCGCAATCGATCCTCTCCTCTGCTTGTGCCATATTTTATAGACACACATACGTGTGTGGATCAAGGGTTGGTTCCATAAACACACATGACATTGTATACGCGACAGAGGAACTGATATACCCGAGTTGAAATAATTTTGCGAAGATGACACGAGCATCGCCCGCGCCGTCGTCTATTATTCTCTTTCACTTTCTTTGAGATATCGTCAGAATAGTGTAGATGGTAGGGTGAAAACGTGAAAAGAAGCAAAGAGGCCATGGTATAGGGTAAATTGAAGCGGATCTGGATCTAGATGTCTATAGCAGGATATAATGAGGGCTTGGATATATACAATAGTGTGCGGCATTACTGCTACATCGAATGATGATTTTACGGAGAAATCTACGTTTTTTTTATACGTTTATGGAAAAAGGAATCGTCGAGCATTTGTGTTTATTGTGGTTGTCGTCGTGAGAATTCGAATTACTGGGATAATGATACACACGGCGAAGTTTTCTAATTACCCGGTTTCTGGAAATGTTTTATTAACATAAAGCGCTTGAAAAGCAATTTTCGACTGTTCACAACACATCGAAAGCGAGTAAGAATAAGGACGCACGAATTTATAGTTCTGACGTTACTTTCGCAAAGTGTATAATGGATATATACTGAAAATGTGTCAACTGAACACGCAGCTATATAGCAAAAGTTTGAAATACATATGTACGTATATGTATATACCTTGTAACCCTTATTTGGTTGCTTTTAGATATACTTTTTCAATATACGCGTGCAAAACATTATCGCACGGTACTCGTGTAAGTTTGTTAACGCTATTTATATATAGCGGTAGGAGGCAGAGAAAGGGAAAAAGAGAGTTAGCTTTGTTGGATAAATTCAAGTACCGTTAAATTTCTTCCCGGTGAAATGCAAACTTTATGCCCCCCTTTCCGCATCATAATTGTTGGAATATTTTCTGACTGCGGCGTGTAATATTATACGCAACCGGCAGGAGAGAGAGAGAGAGAGAAAGAGAGAGGCTGTGAAGTGCGTCGAAACTGCAACTCGTCACACAGCGCACGCAAAATGTTTTTCAAGTATGTGTCGTTTCGTGTAAACTTAATTAATTGATATATATATATATATATATATATATATATATATATATGTACACAGACGCCTGGCCCACGTATACGTGCGCACTCGTTGCTTTTCCCGGGAAACGCCAGGAAAATTTGCGAGTTGTAATTGGAGATTACAACCAGAGAGATATATATTTAATATGGAATATCTGTGTGTACGAACTTTGGTTATGAAATCAAGACTGATTTTTCTTTGAGAAGAGAATAACTAATTTTCTTTTGGAATTAATTCTTCATAGAAATAATCATAATACGAAATCTACGATCAGTGATTATTCATGTTAAAAAATTTTCTTCAAATTTAACAATGCAAATTCTGAATTAAGAAAAAACGTGCATTATGTCAATCGATGATATGTTATGTTATCGATATATCTATACACGCTTCTAACATGTTTAACAATATCTTCCAGCTATTAAAGAACCACACTTTCTGCGAATTACAAATCTTACGACTTGTTACCTACCACATACCAGAGTATATTTTTACTCTGTGAACCAGATCATTCCCTGATAAATATATAATTCGTCGTTGCTCCAATCGGGATGTTGCATGAAAAATAAAATCAAATTCCATTATATCCGTCAAATAAAATATTGAAAAATAATCGACACGTATTTTTTTCTGTTTTGAATTTAACTTTTATTAACAAAGATATAGCAATATGAAAAGTTCGATAACGTCACAATTCTACACTATGTAGATGTACTGCGCCATTGTGACGTTACGATTGTTGTAAATTGTAACTTGCTATAACTTTGTTAATATATGTTAAATACGAAAAACAAAAAGTACATGTTATTATTATTTTTCGATATTCTATCTGACGGATCTAATGTATTTTTTCATGCAAAATCCCAATTCCTCCTTGCTATACACTCTGATAACATCAATTCTCAAGAAACTAAACCCAAAGAACCATCGAACCCCAAAAACATATACCCATATTCTATATAATTTCCACACGCATATTATACGTATTTATAAGCCGCCATACCACGTCGTGCAAATACTCCACGCAGCCACGACAGTTTCTCGAAACCATAAAATAACTCGACGCGCGAACAACCCATAACTTAGCGTTTAATTAGCTGAAGCCCTCGAAGGTCGAGCCTTTAACGTTGCTGCTGCTACTGCTGTTGCTGCTATATGCCCCTCGTTCTCCCTCTCGTACCGTACACAGCATCAGGTTTCCTCATCGTCATCCCCTTAAATCATAAAGGACATCCTTTGGCCGTCAGCCGCGTGTGTAACGAAGAAATTCGCTCTCTCACTCACTCACAAGTCCTTGCAGCAGTAGCAGCAGCAACCACGTCGTTTCATAAATTTCCTTTCGCGAGCTCGCACTCTTGCTAAAATTTTCGCGCTGCAACAGCTACCATACATATATCTATATACTCCTACCTACTCCTTCTCTCTCTTTCGCTCAGCAAGCAAGCGAATGCGCGGCGGCAGCGGCAGCAGAAACGACGACGGTAAGTGGGTCACTGCCTGCAGCCTCTGCTGACTCGCCGCGCGAGGAAACGGTAAGGTCGCCGAGAGCGCGCGCGCGCGCGTGAAGCATAGCTAGTACATTGCGGCGTCGGGCGCCATTAAGATTTTTCTGCGCGCGCGCTCTCGAGAGTCGGCTTTTTTCGACGCTCGAGCCCGCCCCAAGTTTCACTATTTTTTTTTTTCTTCCAGAGACGAGGGATAGAGTAAAAAAAGGTCGCTGGTCTTTTGTACGCACGCGTGCTTTTTCGGGGTTTCCGTGGTAGTGTATTTCGATGTATATATATATATAGACATGGCGAAGGATTCTTGTGGTAAGGGAATTAAGTTTATATCGTTGCTGTTGCTTTGCAGCAGAGTCTAATCTACACACATTGTCGTGAAAAAAAGGAACTTCTTTCTTGCTGCGATCGTGGGTGTATATATATATATATATACGTTGGCGCTTGCCGAGAGCTCAGCAGCGGCGTACACGCGTTACGTAATTTCCCGCGCGTGCATTCGGGCTCGAGCAAGCGAACGAGAAAGATGGCGTTATCTAACTCGTGCGTGCGTGGCAGTGTATACTATTGCAAGGATCCGAGGGATATCGAGTTGTTTTTTTTTATTTCGTCGTTATTGTATGGTAATAATGACCGTAACACGCGCACGCTCATATTTGTAGTTAATTCATTATCGACGGGCGCCGTGTTCTTTTCTTTTGAAAGTTTTCTGTACGTATATATATACAGGTATATGTATAACGCTCGCGGGGGGAAAACGAAAACAGCAGCGGAGAAATACTTTCGCGGTTCGTAGAAGAATTCTGGCTGCCTCGTGTACTTTTAGGTCAATCGTGTAAATATATATACATACACATACACCCACACACACACGCACGCACGCGCACGCGCGGCTTACAGTTAGATATCTCGAGTACTTGCGTGGTTCGCGCAAAGGCTGATGAATAACGCGCGCGCGCGCACGCTTGGTGGTTATATAACACTGTTAACGCGTCAACCTTGAGGAGAGAACCTGCACACCGAGGAAAATGATTATATGCGATATTCCGTTGAACTATATACCATAGGAAAATGTGCTTCACAGGCATGCAGTGAGCCTAGAATTTCATTTTTTTTCTCTCTCTCTCTCTCTCTCTCTCTCTTTCCCTCTTGTAAAGTATTTCTATAGACGGCAAAAAGTGCTAATGCGGCACTTTGCTATGCTGTGACATTGGAATAATTTTTCACGCTTGATGGGATGTATTAATGAAATAGTAAAGTTGGTAATAAAATGCGTCGAATAGTTTATGGTAATAATCTATAGATAGAAAGGGTTTGCATCAGCAGTGGTTTCATAAAGTGAACAATATTTTTTGTTTTTGAAATACAACATTGCGTTTACCAAAAAAAAAAAAAAAACACTTTTATATTCTGTTTAAACCAACAATCGTTAATCGATATATTAATTACATTTTTCAGAGTTCGATCGTATTTTCTTTTATACCCACAAATTAGTCTTGTTCTATATAGACACCGACGACGAGGCGGCCCGTGGCATGCGGCATTCGCTCTCGGTAATCTTAGAATTTCAGGAATGATGATTTGCAAAGTTTACTTGATGAGAATCCAGCGTAAACACAAAGAGCGAGAAGCTCCGACGAGCGGTTAGTCCGTACGCCCAACAATCTGTTTTGATGCCCGCTCGCTCGCCTACGTAAAACGAGTAAAAGATAAAGAACAGAGGAGTGAGAGAGAGAGAGAAAATGGATTCTGAATTAGTTGTGTCTAAATGATAGAAAGGCCCGTAGGGATCGCGTCGGGCGCCTTTTGTTCGTAAGCCGTCGGCATGGTGTCTAGCGTTTCTCGAGAGGATATGAAAGCTTTTTAAGCAGTAACATATATATAGCTAAGAAATATATATAACTAAGATAAAAACATAAAGCTTTTTTTTTATATTCCTTTTCATAATATTATAAATTTTTCAAACATTATTAAATCTTTTCTAACAAGCGAGAAAAATGATTAAATCGAATATTATACAAATCATTAAACTACGTAATTTAACAATTCTCACGATTTTAAAAACGCCACCACCACGACAATACAAACGTTGCACTCGCGCTATTCGCCTCTACCCATGCCTTTTTTTTTACACCCCGCAAAGAAGCCGGTAGACGTAGTTCCCGGGCTTACGCGTACATACAATCGTACGCAGGTCCTGAGGACAACCGCAAATATTCTCTCTCTCTCCGCGCGTTGCTACTACTGTTATATACGGCGCGTCGGCATAGTAAGCCGTGCACGCGTGACGCCCGGGAATAAAAGACACAGCGACGGTAGCAGCAGCAGCAACAGTAGAGATGAGAACTGTACAAAAACACTATAACGCGACGAATCGTAGGCAACAACGTCATCCTTTTTCACTTCGATTTTTTGTTGTTACTACTGCTGCTGCTGCTGCTGTTGCTTTGATAGTCGAGGTTATCTCCATGCGCGGTGGTGAAAAATTTTTTCGTTACCAAGAGAGAAAGAGAGATAGGTATTCGTGACGGCCACCGCCACTTTTTGCTGTATGTATATATATGTATATGTAGATTGAGAGTAGAAGGACCCAGAGATATTGTTTGGCTTGATGGTGCGCGTGAAAGACAAAAGGTAGTATAATTCAAAGCTACGTGTACGATGCGATATTGTGTGGACAATATATAACTTAGAACGCTGCTGCTGCTGTTACAGCAGCAACTAGCTGGAATTAAAATCACATTTGTTTCACGTATATACGCGCGTTTTGTCCCGATGTATTGTTTTAAATGGCTAATAAATCATGGACGTAAGTAACATTGCTATATATATACGCGAAAGCCTAAGATGCCTTAGTTGTGTGGCAGTAAAACGCCATTCAAATCCCCTTTACGTATAGCTCTGTAGATACGGCGCTACGTACATTTGTATCTGTCCGCTAGCGTTTCCTTGACGTTTCTATATATCGTCGTATGTTGCTATAGTGTTATATATACACGCATTGCGATTTCCGAAGTATCCGTACTGAAACTAGATCAACCCGTCTATCGCATTTCCCGTTACGTCATTTTACAACACACATACATACGCGCTTTTTTCGAAATTTCAATTTCAAGTGCATATAAGCGTTTACATCAACATAAGAAATTACGCATGCTTACAGCTCTCTACCTACATTTCAGCTCTTGTATGTAAACATTTTACAAAGCCGAAAAGCTTTAGGTCCACTTTTCAGAGATACAGAACCATGTCGCCTACGCGTACATATAACATATTCGTGTATTCCAAGGGTGGTAAGTCGGCCAAAGAAGGCAACGTGTGTGTGTGTGTGTGTGTGTGTGTGTGTGTGTGTGTGTGTGTGTGTGTGTGTGTGTGTGTGTGTGTGTGT
>JAYJLV010097008.1:0-12438 GCA_036873485.1 Torymus texanus | reverse complement strand
GTGCGTTGGTAGTCTCGCGGTAGAGACACTCGACTGTCGTCCGGACGGCTCGGGTTCAAGTCCCGATGTCAGCGCGTCTTTTTTCGTATTTCCCCGAATCCACCCCGTTACAATATATATATAAAATATATACACGCCTATTGGTAATATGTATAGGTATATATACATGCATATATCGGAAGGGCGAGTTTTTTTCGATTTCGTTTCCCCCCTTTTTTCCCCGTCCGCGATCGACGAAAAAACTCCCCCTGTGATATAGAAAGCAGGTTGCCATGTACACGTTGTCGTACCTGTGCGCATAGGCTCGCGTTACCATGTAGTCACGTGCCTCGCCATGTATATTATATATACACGCGTGTGTGCTTTTTTACGGACCTTTTTTTACTTCGTCTCCCCATACTCGCGGCATTCCATCGCGTTTTTTTTCCTCGTTTGCTCGCCTTTTTTGTCCCCGGTTGGTGTTAAATCGAGGGGAGGCACTCGCACGCGTTAGGTTGGATGTTGTGACACGTGAGACGTTTTTTTTTTCTGTCGAGCGGAAACGAGTATTATGAGGTGACAAAGATGAAAGCTAATCTACTAGTTAACGTGTTTTTTATCTAGTCAATTTTTTTTTATATAGAAATCTTATGATATGATAATACTATGTAAAATTATTATCGGATGATTTTTATATTTTGCACTGCGATTATTTATGATGATAGTAAAATGTGGAATGTAATGTTTATCTGTCAAGAAATTTATTTTTACAGTAGTATTTTTTATCAATTAATAATGAACAATTGTATTCTGATTGTAATTAAAATATTTTACGTACAATTTGATGTAAAAAAAAAACTTACATTGTAAATAAAAACAAAAAATTAATATAATTGATAATTGTTTAAACAAAAGCAATATATTTTAATAACAATAATAAACTTTCATAAAAAGAAAGCGACCATAAGGTATTATAAAAAAGACCACACTAAAACTGAAAGAAAATTAAAGAAAGCCTCTGTGAAGCAATAAAGCGTGTATTTTTTAATCTCTTACCCTAAACTAAACAAACACCAAAAACTTAAAAGGTCCTTTCAACTCCACTTTGGGCATAAAAAAACTTTAAATCTGTCTGATCTCTCCAGTTTTTCTCGGCCACTAAAGCGATTTTTCACGATTTTTTGCACCGGATTAGCAGGCGCTCGAGATTACCGAAATCTCGTCGCTCGCATCTCTCCCCCGGTGCGGAGAACCGAAAGGGTTGAAGAAAAAAGCCCGGCTTTCACCAGCGCGAAAAAAGGCCAGCCTCTGGTCCTCGTCCACAAGGAGTTTTACGACATCTATATACAGAGGCACATTATGCTGCGGTTGAAAAAGTCTGCGGACAATTGGCTGCGCTGAACACTCGCTTTTTGTCCTCTTTCGCCCGATACAGACGAGTGTATATACATATATATATAGTTGAGGGTAAATTCTGTTCTCGCGCGTATATACCTGCGCACTAATCTCCCAAAGAGTGAGTGAGTGAGAGAGAGAGAGAGAGGGATTTACCAAAAGATCGTATCGCACGCAGGGACTACTGCCGCACCTTCGCCTGACCTTCTTATGCTATAGCAGTTTTACGAGGGGGACATCCCCGCAATCGTACACCGCGTGCGCTTATGGCGGCTGAAGGTGCAGCGTGTATATAGTAGAGCTATCCGTACACATAGAAGAAGAGTGTCCGGTCCTTTGAGAAAGTGGACTAAAAACTCTGCTGATCGCGCGAGCTCACAACCCTTTCGCAGCGGCACACGTGGCTATACCTCTTATACTATATATCCCCTTGTAAACGGATTTTCGTAATTTTCTGCGGCTACGACGACGGCTCCTACCACACATATATATATATATATATATATAAACAAACCGAGGGAATGATGGAAAAAAATGGAAAATATAAAAACATAAAAGAGAGAGTTGAGGGATTAAGATGGGGCACCAGAAAAAAATAAATAAAGATAGATGAAGAAAGTGTAAATATAGTAAAGAGTAAAAGAGGGATAAGGAGAGAGAGCGAGAGAACAAACAAAAATAAAAAATTTAATGATCCACTTCACTTTATACCGCCGCGTTGTATATTTTTTTATTTACATAAATATTTAACATTTTTTTATTTATATATAAAGGTAGAGCACATTTTATCTATTCCTTTGTGGTTGCGAAAAATTAAAAAAAATTTAAATTAGAAGCTGCGAAATTTAGCGAAAATTTTCCAAAATCTAGGCTTTTTTTTTTTGAAGCCTAAAATCTGCAGAATACGTTACAAAGCACAACGTACCTTTGTCACGACGCGTACTGGGCACCAGAAGGAAAGGATAAATGCCAAGAATCGTAGAAAAGACAAATGGAAATGAGACGTGAATGCGGACAAGAGAAAAACATGGGCAGTGAAGGACACAAGCAAAAGAGGAGGATGGTGAGCTGAACACGTTCGCTAACCGAAGATATGGCACATCTGCATGCCAGAGGCTTCCTATTATATTTTTCACACTGAAATTTCCCTTCGCATTTCGTAAGCTTTTTAAAAATACAATATTCATATTTTCCGTTTAAACTTATTCTTTATTATCATAACGGAGATGCCTGAGGAATACATTGCCTATGGGAGTTTTCTAGCCTCGACCAAGACACACTCATCATGAAAATCTCACGATAGGATTTATCCATTTGTATACATACATAAAGCGAGAAAAGTCACATATATAGTAAAACTAAGCGAAAAAAGCAAAAATCTTCTTCCATTTACTCAAATGATGAATTATACCCTACGAAAGAGTCCCGGAAAAGCAAAGCCTTATGCAACATATCCACCCCCGTACAACAGCAACCATCACTTTTTTTAAACGACCTCTAAATAACGGGGCTCTAATCGCGGGAGCGCTCAAAAATCCCATTAGGCGAAATAAATTATTACATCGTCGGCGTTCACTCGCGATCCATCAACAAAAACGGCCCCGACACGTCGATCGTTAAACCTACACACACGCACGCAGACTCCTACATAATCATGCTTCCCCCCCGCTCATCTCACATAGAAGAGCGAGATAGAAACAAGGAGAGAGAGAGAGAGAGAGAGCGAGATATGGAAGAAATTTCGATTCCCGCTTGAGCGAAAAATGAGATAGGGGGCGAAGGGGAGAGATCTCCTGGCTCATGTATTTTTAGGACTTTTTCGTAAAAATCGTAGCCGCCCCGACGCATCGCTGAGGGGGGGCGAGTGTAGTTTTCTCCCCCGCGCCTATATACACCCTCGCATTATGCCGTTAGCTCCCTAGGCGAGTGCGCGCAGGGGGTGGAGCAGCGCGCAGCAGCCAAATCACGAATACGATGTTGTGTCTGTATGTACGTGTGCGTCGCACTCGACGGAAAGAGAGAGAATATGGCTGCTGCTGCTGCTATTGCTGTTGCACGCAGAGGCGAGGGATGAAGAGTAAGCTTCTTTATCTGGACGATGCCCCCGATGTGTGTGAGAGAGAGAGAGAGAGAGAGAGGAGGGGGAGTAAGAGAAAAAATCGGCTTTTTCGATGTGGGATTCGATTTTCTCGTTTTCAGGATAAAACTCGATGGCTTATATTTTTTTCATCAAATTGCAGGTTCTGTTTATTTTGTTCGTTTCCTCCCGTAGATCAAACATTTTATTTTCCAAAATATGTGAGATAAATACAAGAGTAAGATTTTTCGTGTTACCCCGAGGTCATTGAACTTATACTTGCGTATGCGACAGTTTGCAGAAAACTCAGAGTTAACTTTAATATATTGTTTTGAAAGTTGCAGTTTGTAGTTTCGAGTAGACTAGTAATGTAAGTCTCAGCCATGCAGGCTAGTGCACTCTACACTGATAGAAAAATGTGGGAAAAAATTCCCATGTTTTCTAGTAATTTGGCAATATCAACCAAAAATACAAATTTTTTCCATAAAAATATAGTAATTTTTACGGTTTTTCTAGTAATTTTGACTGGTTCTCTAGTAATTTTTACTATGTTTCAATGGAAAAATTTGTATTTTTGGTTGATATTGCCAAATTACTAGAAAACATGGGAATTTTTTCCCATATTTTTCTATCAGTGTATACATCAAGAACCGAAAGCCCTAACTAATTTACCTCCAAACCGCGCAAATCAGCTGTAATAATGCGATCAATGACTGGGCGGATCTTAACTTACGTAATGATTTCCGAATGTATGGTGTGTGTAGTAAGTAGCTAATAATATTAGGACAATACTTATTTTTTTATTCGACGCATTTGATTTCGTCAATTTTAAAAATTCCATTGATTAACTAGTAACAATTTTACTTCTTAGATTTTTAGTCATCAAAAGGTTGAATTAATTTCGTTCATCAGCCAAGAAAATTCCAGACTCTATGTATTTTCATTGTAAATTGTTCTACCTAAGATTTATTTTATACCTTCGTATAAATAACATGCTGCTCAGAAAATTTTTATTTAATAAATAATTATTTCATTTTTAAGTACCTGTTTAACTCCATTTCAATAAATTAAATAAAAATAAACTCAAAGATATTTATAAAATATTAACAATTTTGCAATTTTGAACATCAAATTTTCAAATATATGTATTAATGAAACTGGAAGTTTTTAAGTTTAAATGTGTGCCGATCTTGCATTTCCCGTCATAGGCTAATCATCCGACTTCATGCATTTCTCATCCACTGTGTAATGGTAAGTATCCTTTGACTTGTCGAGTAAAAGGATGGGCGACTTCTAGCGATGGTCAAGAGTTTCAGTTTCTATAAGACAGTGGTTATCGACGCAGACTTACTGATCAAGTCCAGTCGATAACTCCGGAACGAAGCACATCATCTCTCAACTTACCTATACACACTCAGCCACCAGAGACGTTTCAAGCATTGACACAAATACGCTCGTTACGTTTTCAGAGATATTTCAAACATGTCTGCATTAACAATATGGTGACAAAGTCCAATCGATGCAATAGAAATCGTAATGGTAGTGTAGAGATTTTCCTCGCCGACTAACGGATGTTTATTGGTATACTTATCATATAGCATTCAATATTTTATCGTGTAGAGAAAACAGGTATGGATGCACAACACCATGAAAAAATTATCATTATATGTAACTTGAATTATGTATATAACATGTTACAATTATTTTAAAATACTAACAAAAATACTGGTTAGTATGTATAACAACATTTTAAGAATATATTCTAGAAATAAAAAATATTATTTAGCCCGATAATATTATCTTCGACATAAAGGAACTCATGAAGAAGAGGTTCTTATTCCTCAGAATAATATTCCTTTCAATGGACTGTTAGGACAGGTTTATCGTGTTCATATTCATCGTTGATAAAATAGAATTGCATGAACATATCAAAAAAGAAAAGCAAATTACACTTTTACCAATAAAATAAAAAAAATCTGTACCCGCAAAACTGCGAAACATAACTGAAAATTATGTATTAAAGCAATTTTTTCCGAATAAAGAGAAAATTTATTAGATATTTATTATTAAATCAAAAACCTTAACCGGGGGCTGATTTTAAAAGTTTTCATTTATACCATCAACGTAGTACTGAATCGAAGAGTAAATTAGAGGAAATTCTTTGTAGTGGCTTTCTTAGTGGCTTGAGTTCAATAAAACATATGGATAAAACTTTAAAATTGCTTTAAAAAAAACAAACAAAAAGTAGCATATACTCACCTATTGACAAAATTTTTCGGATAGAAAAATTTTATATCTTTTTATAGTTTTTTCGTAAATAACTCGATAAGATAAATTTCGATCTTTGAGGCATGAATTAGTTTTAAAACTAGACCAAATTTCTCACGCTTAAAAAAAATGTATGCAGACAACTTGTAACAAAAAGCGTTTTTTATCAATGAGGTGCTAAAAAATGTATCTGAAAAAAAGATTTTCCCAACTTTCGAAATGCAAAAATGATAGATTTCATTTAGATATCATTATATGACTGGCTATTTTAAACGATACTATTTATTAGATTCAATAACAGTATGTATACCCCTTTCGAACGCATCATTTTCAAAGAGTCTGTAATGAAAGCCACAACATCGTCACCTGCTAAACCAAAATAAAAAACTTCTATAGGAGGGTGTGTTCCACGTGCTTTTTATATATATATAATCGGAGCTACTCCCTAATATACTCCCCTTCACAATGGCAGAATCGAATTAGGGGAGTTTTTTAGCCAGGCGTAACATTCTCCCCTTGACAGGATATACTTAGTAATCGTGCACATGAGCCAATAGAGCTGATCCGTCCGTTTTTTATGTTTGATGAAGAAACACCCTTTGTATGACTTGTTACAAAATGGCGAATAAAATGGCGGCAAATCATCGCAAATTTATCACACCAATAGCGTTCTTAGTTTATACTTCTTAATGGAAAATTCTTTCTTCTTATTTTGTACAATATCTTCACATAAATATTTCGTAAGTATATAATTCAATATTATAATTCGTAATAAATTCAAAATTTAATGTGTTAATTAAATACATTAGGATTGTTTAACTTTCGAACATTTGCTATATATAAAATTTGTAACAAATAATCTTTATCAATAACTCAATATGCAATTCATTTCTGTTCAACTATACCGACTGGTAGGAAGTCATGCATAATGCACACCGCTTAGACTAACGTCAGGACAGGAGTTGTTTTACTCCGTATTAGTCATTTAAAAAAAATAAATTTTATATTAAAATGTGCGGTAGCGCTTTGAAGATAAGCAACGAATAACGAAGTCTAAGGAGGCATCGCACTACCTATACACGTAAACATAATTTTATATATTTGGAAGTATTCTTCTCAAAATTATTTAGAGCTTTGCAATTTAAATTCAATACATAATTACAATTATTACTATCAGTGGAAGTATATGTATTTAACGAAACTAATATGTGTTGGAAATGTCAACTCTTAATTAGCTATTTTCAGTTAACTTTATGAATAAAACCTTACATTATTAGTTATTTTATAATTTTGTACCAATAAAAAATATATTATGGTGTTTACACTTCCTAAATTAAATATTTGAAGTAAGCAGATTAAAACTTTTAGATGAATTATACTACTTTTTTATCTTGAATATGGTTAATTTTCTACCTCGGTAGTTTTTAAGTTTAAATGCCCTCAGAAATCATAATGGTAATATAGATATTTTTGTTACCGACTAACGGACCTCTATTGGTATTTACCATCTATCTGTGTATAGCGTTCAATACTTCGCCGCGTGAGGGATACAGATATAGGTAGTCCCAAGGAAAAAGTGTTACATGCTTTTCGTTACTTTTGTCATGCACTTTATTGTCGTTTACAAAATAAAAATTATATCATGTTAGATTATATGAATTTTACATAAAATATTACAATTGTCTCAAATTACTATCTAAAATACTATTCAGTATAGAAACATTTTTGCACGAAATTACAATAATATAACTCATTTATTAAATTTCCGTTCAACGTAGAAAATTATATACAATTGTTCATGTATATCTCAAATTGTCAAATTAAGCGTCTTTAAATTTATTTATGAACATTTCTTATAGCTATTTTTACTTATTCATTAGAAATAATGAAATTTCTCAATCACTTTAATTTCTCTTCTCAGAAACTAAAAATATTGTTCATTCCGACAAGATTATTTTTGACATAGTATCTCAAAAAGAAGATGTCGCCTTCCTCCACAGCTACTGATCTTTCAATCGACTCCCTGATCAGATTAAACGCACATAGAAGTATCAGCGCCGCGTTGAAAAGCGTGTAAGTGGCATCGGCTACGACAAAGTTATAAGTGTGTATCAATATGCAGGCGATGACGACGCCGAAGGAGCCAAAGGAACAGGCAACCAAATGATTGTACATCCTCTCCACCGATCTCTTCTCCGCTATGCTCTGCTCGGTGGGCCATCCGTATGGCGTCACAATCGCGTAGACAGTGAGCAGATTTACAAGAAATCCTGGCACCGGTACAAGGAAGCTTGTGGCGTCGAACGGGGGCGTAGCCATCGGCCTAAATAAACCGTGCAAAGCCACATAGAAGTAGAGGATGGCAAAGCATCCGGAGACGAGGCCGACGTTAACGTTGAGCTTTAACGAGGGCTCGACGTAGTTGAACGAGTAGTAGCGTTGCTCACGCCAGGTCACCAACACCGAGACGAAGCGGCTGAAGAGCATGATGCTGATGAGGATAAGAAGAGTACCGTGAGTGAAAAACGCAAAGCTGTAGAACCAGATGCCATAGAGTATCTCGAAGCTCGCGGCCGCCTGGTGCAACAAGACGAGAATGGGTAGGAAGGTGAGGTTGCGCGGACGATTGAAAAGACTCGGGTACTGCTCAACGTCTCGATCAGCCATGGCTCTGCAGGAGATATACAGCTGTGTATGCGATGACAATATTACAAGAAGATTTAAAGTCAAAATTATTTTTTCAAATGAATTCAATTAATATTTTTATTTGTTTCTTTTTTGTCTTTTTGTTTGTTTGGAACATAAATGTTTCGGATAAGGAAAACTTATTAATAGCTTAAAACTCGTTCAAAGTAATCAGAGAAATTCTTATTAGACATTTAGGACTAAAAAATCTTGCGAAGACAATTATAAAATAATAACAAACACTAGTAATTGCATTCAATGAAAAATTCATCCCAATGAAAAGAAATACTTACCTTAACAAAATTTGTAAGGAACTGTAAACACTGGAGGATATTTGACTGCCGAAGTAAGACTGACAATAACAGTAACTGCTATAGAAGAATCGCTATAATTCAAAGAATAACATAATATACTCTCTCTAACTCACAGAAGTAAATGTTTCTTCGCAATATATCCAATATTATTTTCACAGTTTGTATATAAGCAGCTGATCTTTCACGTGAATTTAAAAACAATCAAAACAAATTCACCGCGTACATCTATAGAGCGATCGGCAATAGTCTTTTATAGTGGGATAATTTTATTTTTGACATTTAGAAAAATATGATTCTCTTATAAAAATTATTCTTATTTACAATTTTCACAGGGTGCTATAAAAACAAACATTATACAACAATTCATAATATATATGAACAATTTTACCGAAAAGATCAAATAATAGCCACATCTACCAGATCTGGTTTTCCATTATTCAATTTCTATTATTAATTCTTGAGCTAAAGTGTTTATAAATTCTAATAAGCATATGAATTTTTTTAAAAAATTTTATTTATCACCCAAGAGTTAATTTTGCTATACCAGTAAATACACTATAAAAACTACTTTCCTGTACTATTTTATCCCTTTTTTCAGAACACTATAATATACAAGTTTTGTGTCAAAAACAGAATTAGTAACACATTTTTTCTTGTAAAATTAAGATTCAGCAGAGAAAAAGGACATACAATATTTAATTTAATAACCTAATTAGTTAGACAAATCCACTCTATTTTACTTGATTATAGTCGAGAATCCACATATAATCTATCTCTTTTTTTCTTCTCGGTAATATCCAAAATCGGTAATTCCTTTCTTCAACTTTATGAAAAATATCTGAATTATCATTATAATCTTAAAAATAAAAAATCGATCTCTATTTACTACTTATTTAATTAAATCAACTCAAAATATAATTTCTTTCATTAAGTAGTCTCTACGGAAAGAAAGTTGATGATTCACATCGATATAACTATCTAAAAAACGTTTTAATCTCATCCATACAGTGTAAATTCAATTCTATGCAATGAAATTTATTAAATTGACTGTCATTTGTGTAATTATTAACTCAATAACACCTTTCTGTTACAGAATATAAATTGCCAAAGGGGAAAATTTTTCAAAGTTTTTTACAATTAGAGCGCGGGTAGTATTATTACTCCCCACTGCAGGAGAAGATAATATTTATGTTATTGAATTTTGTACTATTCGAAATATTCCACTTTTATATATAAAAAATTCCTTCCACGCTTTCACTGTAAAAATATGGCGTGTAACACTGGAAGAAAAACTATTACAGGCTCGGGTGAGGTATTTTCAGCACGAGTCGGAATCGAGAGCACCGAAAGCGAGAACATTTCATCCACCTTTGCAATATCTTATTTTCTCCCTCTGTTCGAAGAATAATCCGAAGAATCAAACAAATTTGGTCTAATATGTCCCACAAAAAAGTTTTATTTATTTTATACCACTCTATCTATCCTCAAAATCACAACTTTGGTATGATTTTTCGGTGTTCGTGGTATAAAATACTGTTCGAAACTAGTTCGTTAGTCGATTATTTACGAATGAAGCGAGTTTTTTTAACTTCCTCACCCGTATCGAAATGTACTATTTTATACCCAGTTGTTTGGTAATTTCAATAAAATCTACTTTTATAGGAAATAATTTTAAAAGAAAAAAACATTGAATACATTTAAACTTTTTTTATTTATTTTTTATAGATATTACAATTATTAAACCAAATAAACATGGTAAAAAAGAACTTTTTACAATTGATAATTTTCGTATGTACAATTTGCTTTACAAATTATTCACAATTTTAATGAATAAATTAGGCACTATAATAATAATAGTAATAATAATATAATAATAATCAAGCGAGTGCCATATAGTAGTAGCTCTATTTTTGTCAGCAGTAATGAGCTTTGTAAAATCATTAAGTCTCAGGATCACTATCACTTTCCTATAGTCTATCTTCTAACTCGCTAGCATTTTTTTTTGTTCAACTAGCGACTTGTAGGAAGTAGTGATAAGATACACTGCGCAGGGTAACATCAGAAGAGCATTGACGATGGACATGATCGCATCGGCAAGAACTAATTCAAGAGTATGCACCACCGAAGAGATACCTAGTGTCAAAATTGAGCCTACAGTGGCAGTCTTTATGTGCACAGTGACAGTTTTAATATTTTTGCGTCCAGCTTTCTTGCTGTGCTGAGCGTTCTTTCTCGCTTTTTTAATTTGCCCGTTCGACAAGTTCTTCTGCTTAATTTTCTTCTCACCGTCGTAATCACTCTTTATGATGTAAATGTTTAGCATATTGAGGAAGAACGAAGGCACCGGTATGAGCACAGCGTCGATAAAGAACTGAATCTCCGGCGGATACATGATATTCCAGATGCTGGCTCCGATTAGAGCCATTGAGCTGATCAGCATTGAACCACCAAGAAAAATGTTGAATCTTTGGGCGTTTGTCGTAAAGGTTGGCTGGTAGCGCTTAGTCCTTACCCAGTTTATGAAGACGCAAACGGTCAGGACGAAGATGAGCAGCCAGTTGAAACACATATGCAAGCTATGAGCCAGGAGTCCTAGGCTGTTGTACCAAATACCGCAGCCGATCAGGACCGGGATGATGCCCAAACTCGCTAGTAGCAGCAACGGGTAAAGATACTGAGTGACGTGACGTTTTGATGTTGTTATAATGCACCATGGAGGAGATATCGTTGCCGTGCTCGAAACGGTTGAAATTGTTGAAATGCTGCTGGTTGATCTGATACTTTCACGACGAGTCATTTTCTGGCCTTTCTATATACTGTTTATAGAGCGCTCTTTTGTATGCTGTAACATTAAAAAAAAACTTCATTGTTTACATTGTTTTGAAAATAATGTTGAGGTATACATATAATTCGTTATACAGTTTATTATAACATCATCAATTTTTTAATTTGTGTGTTCAAATAACTTACCTTTAAAACTATTCAGAATTGGCTTTGAAGCGGACAATTTCTTTAAAATGCTTGAAAACAATGTTTCTGCATAGAATATCAGGCACTATAACATTTAGAGTCGATGTGAGCTCTTCGATGTCTAGTTTACTTGTGGTGCTCCAGCTGAAGCAAGGGTGCATTTATACGCTTTTTGAGTGGCCAAGCCAACTAATGTAAAACTGAAGGTAGGGGTACGGTAACATATTTTTCAAGTGTAGAAAGTCAAATTCTCGGAAGTCGTAACACTCATCTGCCCATCTCATAATCCGCATTATATTAGCGATTCATCTAATAACCCTGAATAGACTAGTAATCTGGTCGACTGCTCGGTTAGCTGATAATCCTTTTGAAGGTACGTGAATTTGTGACCATCAGGTGTCTTAACCAGATAATAATAGGACGTGATATATCCCCTAGCGAAAAAGCCGTAAATAACTGTTAATAGTTGTTTGAGACAGTAATAACTATTATTTACAGTTATTTTCGGTTATTCACAGTTCTTTACAATTATTTATGGTAATTTACAAGTATTGATGAAAGTTATTAACATTTATTTGCAGTGATACACAGATATTTACAGTTTTTTACAGTTATATAAAATTATTTACAGTTTCGTTAGAAAAAAATTAATTTATTTAATAGAGATATTTAATATATATATATGGGATGTTTCAAGTGAAGTGAGCAGACCAAAATTTTAATTTGTCTCAAAATTATTTTGTACACTGG
>JAYJLV010096997.1:0-12440 GCA_036873485.1 Torymus texanus | reverse complement strand
TGTGTGTGTGTGTGTGTGTGTGTGTGTGTGTGTGTGTGTGTGTGTGTGTGTGTGTATATATATATATATATATGTGTGTGTGTGTTTGTGTGTGCACAAAGCACAAACGTAGACGTATACGCTCGGGGAAAATGCATATGCACGCGCGCTCATGATTATGCGGTTAGCATGTACAAATCGTACCTCCCAAATATTTATCGCGCAGGAGCGCGTGCCAATTGAAATTCCGCCGTCGTGTCTATGCGGGTGTATGGGTCGGTGCTTTTTTTGTCTAGTGAATTTTTGTGAGTTTTTTTGGTAGTAGTATGTTAGTATGCTGCTTGTTTTGATTGTTATATATATGGTATTTGTGGGAATTTGGGGATGAATGCTGCAAGAAAGTGGTAGTCAAATAATTTATAGTTGTTGGTTGTGGTTAGTCGCATGTTTCCTGAACATACTGGGGAATTTATCTTGATGCATGAAAATATATGTACTATAGCGGTGTCGCAATAAAATTGAATAAAATTGAATAAAATTGAATAAAATTTATTTCAATATTATATATGTATACTGGTGATTAAATATGTTAGGATTTTATATTATATGTTGTTTGAAATGAAATGCTACGTCTGCACGTATTTGGTAATGCGTATATGATTCAAGATATGAAAATATTTTTACTTTCTAATAATTTTATTGGTCTACCGAACTCGTCATGAATGACTATCTTTAGCCACCTAATAATTTTATTTGTCCAGCTGTAGAGCTACGTTTACGTTCTTTTCTTGAGTATAGTCAAATTTATTTCACTTATACGCTCATGTTTGCAATGCTTTTCGCGTACGCTTAGAAGACACGTGGCGGGCTGTATTTAGATTTATCGCATCAGTGTCATAAATGCTGAAAATTATTAATACTTTTGTTATAGTAACATTAATGAAATAAAAGCAAAAGGTATACTTATAAAACATTTAAAATATAATAATAATTTTCCTTTATCTTACTATGTCTTTTCCATGAAATGTTGAATAATTAAATGCTCAATTGGAGACACTCACATGTATACAATTGCACATATAGGGTAAGTAAGGCACACTGTTACATTACCTATTATATTAATAAAAATATCATTTGTAATAAAAAATATTTACAACGTATATTTTCTGAGCTAATAGTCAACGTTTTCACGTTGCGTCCCTTACTACAATAAAAAGTAATATACAAACCCATATAAAATATCATCCCGCATAATGTTTTGCATTAAAAAAAAATGTACACTTCTACCTGGATATTTAAAATTTTGATCACGATTCGCCTCTTCCTTCCACCTCACCCCCTCCAATAAACCGAGAAATCTCAAAAAGTGTTACGCGTTCTATCTCCGACCACCATGGTCTCAACCTCGTTAACATATTTTTCAAGTATTATTATCGTTCTCGCACCGTCGCGATCCTACCACTCTTTACACCTTTTGTCTCGTTTTCTCGCACCCACGCACGCGTCGCGACCGAAAATTCCAATTTGCAAAAGGGTCGCAGCGACTCGTGAATTTCCCAGCGGGGAAATAAGTACGTCGCGGACTACGCACTCTCCACGCGCTTACGCAGTAAACAAAAAAGGCAATCAGTGCGACGATCAGGTCCGATAATCGCGTCGACCAGCCGAATTCAATCGTGCGAAACTTTTGCGTTTCCCTCCATGCTTTAAAATTCAATTAGTATCGCATGCAGTTCGAAAATTTCACCAGCTGCGTATAATTCACATTTGCGTGGTAGAGTGGATATGGGTATGAGTGCATATTGGTATTATGATAGTGTGTATAGTGGGCATGCGTGCTTACATGCGTTCGGCGAGTCTCATCGCGGCCTTCCGACTGATTCGGTTGATGCTGCATACCGATACCGCTGTAAAATACAGAGAGAGACAAAGGGATAATGTATGATGGTGAGCGTGGATGCAGTGAGTTGAGGGGAAGGGGAGTTTTCATTTCACTATAATTATATATATGTGGGCACGGCGAAAAATCGACGGACTCTGTGTACTGCTTTTTGCGTATTTTTATTATATCGCATGTGCGTGTATGCTGCATTAGTTTTGCGTACTTGGATAGTAATTGAAAAAATGAAGCCTTCAATGTTTTACTGAGAAAAACTTTTAATGAAATGTTTTGGCGGGATCAAAAAGTCATAAAAAGATTAATGGGATTTTAATAATCACTTATTAATTCACAATCAACTTGGAGAGCTTTAATTTTTTAAACTCTGGTAAAGCTGAATATAGGTTATTGAAAACTTTTTGTTAAAAATTCAGACTTCTCAAGGAACGACATGAATATATTTAAGCTTTGGAAAGAAACAAACAAAATTTTAGTCAAAGAAACATTTGTTATTATTTATTGCTAGTAATATGAGTAAAATGAAAAAGCACTACTATTCAAGGATATCAAATATTGAACATATTGCTCATGGCAATATGCAACAATATAAAAATCATATATTTTTATAAATAGCAATATAGAATTTATTGTTATTTTATCCAAACACAGAAGCAGTTAAAATCGTCTTTCAATAGCTATGAAACTACATTATAAATAACAAATAGGTTGAAACATATACGCAATGTTTTTTGTTAACAAACCCTCATCATTATTAAAAATATTAAAACTAACTCTTTTTCAAAATCGTTAGCGTAACATCGTCACGACATTCCTCAGAAACGAGTGAATTATAACTTCGGTATGTACGAAAAAATTTTCCAACAGTTATCATCGTGAAAATAGAGAAGCTCTCGAGAGAAGGCACACACACACACACACACACACACACACACACACACACACACACAAATGTTTCTCGACCAACGTTGCTTCAGAAATCGGTTTTTCTGACTCGCTGACTCGTGAAAAGTGAGGATTTGCGATAGTCTCAACTTCGATTTTTCCCTTGAAAATATGTCACCTCGTATCAGGGAATCCCCGTGACGTCCGATATTGATATATTAATGAAAAAATAGGAGCTTGGCCTGGCTAATAAAATCCTTACGCGAAAGGGTCTTTGTAAAGCTTAATTAAAATGACAATTGCGTATTTCACTCAGTCGATTATTACGGCAAATTTGAATTTAAATAGAACTTTAATCTCTTTCGAATAAAGAATAGTTTTGTTTAAAATATTACCTGGCAAATCTAGGTCATGAGATGGATAATGATCGGACTCCACGACAGTCACCACCGGCGTATGCTTGTAATCTTGTAAAACATTCCATACTAGCGATCCCAAAGTAAAGATCATAATTAAGTGTAGAGTGATCCACATTACTCTAAAGTTATTGAAAATTACAACCATTATTTCATCCATTCGTGGTAACATTAAATGGTCATACCTTTCAAACCAAGTACGTCGAATCTCAGTGATATACTTGTACCCGGCGAGGCTGGAATTGTCGCAGTAAAACTTCAACTGATCGAATAGGACGTGTAAGCGGCTATGGCTGGTGTTATCTACACTGTCTCTCCACTCGTGCTGTGCTTTTGCAGAGGATGTAAGCCAAGCGAGTTTCACCCGGTTGACCTGGCCGTCACTCGTGCGGACGCTGCGTTCGTAGGAGAAATCGCTCGGCGTTGTCGGCGATGGTTTCTCGAGCTTCGATACCGTGCCGCTCACACTTTGTATTTCGTTCCACATGGCGGTGGCGGGGTTCGGTTAGGTTTGGGTTCACCTTGGCTAAGGTAAAGAGTTTTTAAAATAAAATGTATTAATTGAGTTTTTTACTTTATAAGATGGTATTGGAATAAAAGTTCTTGTCTTGAGAGATAGAAGATTTCACAAGCACAAAAAGGAAAGATTCATTATTATATTTAAAAGTAATAAATACTCACGTTACAAATGGCATAACTTCTTAATAATTTTCAGCCTCTTTGATATAATACTCTTTTATCAAGCGTCCATTTAAATCAATATCTTGAAGTAGAAACTCGATAAGATGATGATGCCGTTGACGTCGCCACTGCAACTTGAGCTGTTATCGAAATTTGATAAGGCTGTAGAAATCTTCGAGAGTTTAGCGATAGAACAAAAATCTCTTAAGAGGATTGTAAAGGAGTGAGTTTACGCTGCTCTTCTCAAGCTCTCTCACTTCATTTTTCTTACTCATTATGAAGTGTCTTTTAAACGAGATTTTAACTTTCAGTTAATATCTTTCTAACTGCTCAGGAATTCGCGTAGCTTTTTTTTGATACAATATCGATTACGTTTGCTCTCAATTACATTAATTTAATTCAATTTAAAGAAGTTAACTAATAATTCTCTGGAATTATCATATAAAATCGACTTAATAATATCACCTGAATTTAAAAACGACAATTTCACCAGGCAATATCATAATCGAAATCATCAATCGTTCGTTGTCTGAGAATTGCACAACGACAAGAACACGTTTACCACGCATACCTTCAAAAGTTTTATCTTTCTAACCAATCCACCGAAACTCTACGTTTCGCCAATTGTACCTCGCGCAATCCATCATACAGTTCTCACTTCCGCGCCTCAACTCTCTCTCTCTCTCTCTATATATATATATATACCAAAAATAAGCTCCACCTATCCACTTGGCTGTGTTCACGCTCTTGTTCTCCCCCAAGAACCGAAACTCCCGAGACACCACTTCATCTTGACTGCTGGCTCGCGAAAATTTGATCGTTCACGCGAGTGTGCACTGTCTTTACAGACCAACGTAGCGAAGGTTTTTATTCGAGTCCTGCTGTATGTTGGCTGGCTATAAGCGAGACTAAAGAGCGTGAAGAACAACGTGCTTGCGAATCGATTTCCCTCCCCTGTTCAGAGCGAGGACGGACACGACGATCGCGGAAAAAATGGGTGCTGACCTTCGCGCTTGCTCGTCAGCGTTAATTCGTTCCTGTCGCATGGGAAGTGTTCCGCATGGAACGCCGTCGGTGAAGTGGTAAACACCGGCGAGATTGATGCTCGTGACTTATCGGGCACGCACGATCGGATAGGTGGGGGTTGTCGAGTGGTTGTTTCGATGTAGTGTGTGTAGGTGTAGAGGGGACTTAAACACCGGATATTGCATCAGGGTTTTTTTTTGCAGTTGTAATGCGGTGGCATGCAGTTTTAGGACCGGATGTGTAATTTTTTTAATGTAATGGGGTTATTTATTATTGTGGATGTTAATTAAGATGAATATTAAAAATTTATTTACATTTTTCACTTTTTATCAATGTAATGTGTTGACAAACAGCAGAGTATTTTTCTAAAATAATGGATTTTATTTAAGCTTTTGTTTACTAAACTATATTTTAAATCATTAATGATTTGCAAATGGTATTTTCTAAAAAATACCAGCTACGTTATAATTTGAACTATCTTCAATAAATAAGAAAAATAATATAGTAATAATGGTCACTTTAATCAATACGTATTGTTAACGTCATGATAAACTATCTCTTGCAAGTAAATATTTTTAAGTACAAAAGCAAATTACTATCGAATAATTCAGTTAGAAAATTTTTAGGTTATTGTCATTTTAAGAAATGGGAGAGCATGATCGCAGAAAGCGTTATATCAATTTAGTCTAGGGATCATTATACTCACAGATATGAAAAATAATTTTCTCAATTTTGTTAATTTGAAGAATTTGAATGTGCCAATGTATTGGCTTTTTTTTTATTTTCAGATGTCCTATTTATCAAAATGCAAGTTTTCAGCAACAACCGAATTTATTTATTATGATAATGAATGGTTTTTTTTCATAATTATAGCGAATTGCATCCTGCTTCTAGAAAATTAAAAATAAATAATCTCCATTGAAAAACGAAATCTGTATTAAAAAATCGAAACATGAAAAATTGAAAAGCTAAACAACAAAAAAAGATTCAATAAAATAAAAGGAATATTTTCCAGAAATCAGTAAACAAAAGCAAAAAGAATAAGCCTTATCCCATTACAATTAGTCCAATAAATCTCGAGATCTGCTTTTAATTCTTGAAAGATGGAAGAAGATAATATAATATCATTTTTTCAAGAACCAATTCACACAATTGATTTACAAAAACTAATCACCATATGTATACTCTACAAAAATAATCTATAATAACTGCGCAGACTTCCAAAGCAGTTCTTATTTAGCTCCCAAGCGATTTGATTCTGAGTTTCAACTGGAATCTACCTTGATCTCAAAGCGTTCTTCAAATATGTAAATATTTGCTAGCACTGCCAAGCAAGAACTGTTTGGGTACGCATAATATAAATGAAAAAGTACGTGTGCTGCATTCCAAAATCGTAAAGTAGATATTGCTTGAAGCCACGACAGAAATAGATTTTTTTCAGTATAGTCCACGTTTACACTAAGAATTCGTGGATGATCCACTTTATTGTGATGTGTCGAGAAAAGGCTTGCCTGCGATCTTTCGAAAAGCCAAAAGCGAAACCCAGTATTTCAGTCTAATAATTTCTTTTTTTTTTACAATGAAACACATTTTTTCTTTTTTCTTTTCCTGTGGAAAACTTACAATTACTACTTTTGACGAAGATTTTAAAATCTTTTGAAAGTTTTACTGAACAATCCGAAACTACAAACGGGTTTCAATGTTTTCGGAATTCAAGTGAACTAGGCAGGTAGTAGTAAACGTAAAGTAAATTCAGAATTATATAATAATTACTAGTAGAATTGCTAAATAAAAATAAACATTATTATACAATAACTAAAAAAAAAATCAAATTTCAAATCAATTAAGAATAATATTTTTTCATCTGTGTAGGACAAAAAAAAAACAAAAGTTTAAGCTCTATTCGATCAAAATCGGCCTAAGATATGCTAAGATATACTGGTCGCCTGCCAATGATTCTGCATAAGTAGAGTCTTTAACTTCAAATATTACAAAAACATATTCTTGAAGAGCAGTAAACATTTATGACATTATTATTTAAATTTAAATTATTGGACATTCTTTGGTCTTTATTATTTCATTCTAGAAATTCTTTTAGTAAATATAAAACGAATAATATTTAATATCTTTAATACTTTGTCTTCTTTATAATTTATCTATATATAATTAGTATAGTTCAGAAATAACTACTTCCCGCTTTCGAATAAACTCCAAATTAATAATTGACTTCTCAGAGTCTATAATTAAGTACAGATTCATCACTAGGATGTAAATATTTACAAAGATGTACTTTTCTATTTTTTCTATGTCTACTAGCATCATATTTGGTAACTCTATAAAATACCTTTCGATTAAATAATTAGTAAATACATGCTATTTAGTCTATAAATGGTTATTTTATTCATGGTAACATCAAAATGTAATCAAATGAGAAAAACACTTCACATTCGTGCGTCACGCTAATGTTGAAGTCAAGGGCGTGATTTACTTTCTGAATATTTAAAGAAGGAATGTTTCACTTCAGCAGTACAGGTTATTAGTTATTAATTTTATAAATTTTATATAGAATAAAAGTACGATTTGATAAATGATTTTACAAAATTCAATAAATTCAAACTTCATTTTTTATAATTTCGTACATTTTAATGGACAGGATTTGCATTTAATAAAATATATATTTTTTAAAGTATAAATCCATAAATTTATGTCTAGCAAGTTAAATTATTTAGTTTGTCTGCGTGAATTTGTTTGTTTCCGCCTATCCCATATTACGTGTGT
Source organism: Torymus texanus (assembly GCA_036873485.1). Taxonomy (NCBI): domain Eukaryota; kingdom Metazoa; phylum Arthropoda; class Insecta; order Hymenoptera; family Torymidae; genus Torymus; species Torymus texanus. The sequence continues at coordinate 4,778 of JAYJLV010096997.1, read as the reverse complement.
TGAAAATGATGAAATGCCAGACACGTTATCGTTAAATTTATCAATTTGTTCAATTCTCATTTATAGTTATATAACAATAAAGCATATAGCTAATCAATAATTTTACGAGCATCAATGAAAATTTATGATGGTCTCTATTATGATAACGGACATAGTTTACGAACGCACTCGTTTCGGAAAGAACCGTGCCGCGGGTCATTTAATCGCAAGGGGATACTTCAATCGAGGCAGTTAAGTGCTCATAATTCGAGAAGTCGCGGGTGTATTGGACGCTGTAATGAAAGCACCGTTGTCACTGATAACAAAGAAATTGCCTTTATCAGCGCCGTAACGGCAACTGCAATTAGTATTGATGCTACTAGAAACTTGCAGCAATTGTAGTGAAAGGCTATAAATGCTTTTATATTGTTAACCATAATAGTCAACCGGAAAGAATGGCGACAATAATTTCTCATGAATTAGCCAATATATAGTATATTACATATTTTGAACGAAGATTTTAAACTAAACGTTCATAAAATAAACATTATCCAAGTCAATATTTTCTGTAATAATATCTGAATAAAGAAATGGAACACGTTACTCGACATTTTTTACATTGCTACATATACTAAATCATTATATTCACGTTATTTATAGAATTATAAACTACTGTGTGCCAATATGTTGCCTTTCCACGTGATTGTTCATCTTTAAAACAGCCACAATATAGTGTATGGGATTGCTTGCATCGGCGCAATTTTGAACGGAAGCGCAATTTTGATCTATTAGCGAAAATGGCGTTATAAAACTACTCATGGGAACCGCTAGGTACATATCGCTTCATCGTAAATGAGCCGGCCAGGGCACATTAAATTTTTATTAACTGACATTTCGCTTGTCCCGCTACTGTTTATGGACGCTAAAGAGTCTTTGTGACGCTTCCGTGCACTCACGGTAATCAGAAAATAACGAAAATAGAAAAAACAACATGGCAACGTTAAACTTTACAATCCTCTTTTAGAATCTAGGAAAGTTTATCTAAGAATTTTCTTTGATATACTAAAAACATTGCAGTGGCCTACGTTTAAATGCCATTAAATAAAATTCAGACAGTTCTTGTAAAGTTTAGATGTACTTCATTATTAAGCCTTATTTATATGTATTAATCCGGTACTTTACTTATCTATGTAATCGTAATCAGTCAACAAATAAAACATCAACAACTCTCATCAGTTCAATTTCATATTCTTATACCAAACCCCTGCAAAATAGTTCGAACCTCAGGCAAAACGTGTCTTCCGTTGCACGCCCGTAACCGTTTTCGTTAATTAATCCAGAAATTAATTCATTCGCCGGGGTGGCATTACACAATGTGCCAAGCGCGTATACCCTCGCCTCGCTTCGCTTCGCTCCGATGCATTAAAGGAATGGTGGTATAGCCCGTCCGAGCTCTACCCTCCCTTACTCTCCCCTCAATGTATACATTGTGCGCCGTAAGCGGCACACGGATTGTTTCGCGCGGGATCTCCTCATTTCGAGATTCGATTATGACAAGAAACGGAAGTTGTACGTTCGTGTAGAGGACCCACCCCGTGTGCTTTACGATCTTTGGAAATGGTAATTGGGGTTTAAGGGTGTGGGATTGTGCTAATTGACAATTATTTAGAAAAATTGGTTGTTAGGGTGAAGATGTTAGTTGTGTAAAGATTAAAGAAGTGTAATGAAAATGATAAAATGATAAAAAAAAATTAATAGAATTTATGAATAGTGTTAAGAAACTTTTAGTAGTTATAAGAATACATCGATGTTAGTTATTATATTTTATTAAATTAATTGTATAGGAATATAAACATTTTCAGTGCCTATAAATATTTCCGATACTTCGAGAATTTTCGTAAAATAACAAACTTTTTTTTTAGAATTTAAAAAATTCTCTCCATTTTAAAGATACATATTTTTATAACTCATAAACCGTTAACTGGTACTTGCAGTTTCTCGGAAAAATTTTTTCGTCCCTGTAAGAAAATCACCACTCCATATTTTACCCCGAAATTTACGGTAATTTTTTTCAATTTCAATTCAATCTCGAAAAGTAACCCCCTCCCCTTTCACCCTACCTTCAACCATGTGTATATATATCTAACCTCCTTCAAAATCCGCCTCTTCTTTTACTCGTTCCAAGCGCGCGATTCACATCAGCTTTGCAATCGATGCCTCGGCCTCTCGCGTAAAGCGAAGTTAAGCAAAGAAACGCTAAATCATGCGATTCCTCCATCCCTTGCCCACTTCAAGGGAAGCCAATCTAGTCGGTGGTGGCAGTAGCCAAATGTCCGCATAAAATTCGCTTCGAGGCATACCGAAACTCGTGCATAAACTATAAAAAATTTTATACCCGCCGCGAAAGACGGACACTAAGCTCAGCGTGCGCTAGCGCGAGCGCGAGTGAAGAGAGAGAGAGAGAGAGAGCGAGAGAGAGAGAGAGAGGGAGAGAGAGAGAGAGAGAGAGAGAGACAGAGAGAGAGATAGAGATAGATAGAGAGAGATGGTGAAACGTTGTCCCGTGCGACCGTAAAACTCGCCTCTTATTCCGGAGGGGAGGTGATGCCTTGCGCGCACCCGAGTGTTCGTATACAAGCCTTGCGGTAACATCGAGAGAGAGAGAGAGAGAGGGAGGGATGTGTATATATATATATATATATATATATGTATACGAGTGGAAGGAGCTTTAGAGAAAAAGCTCGTGCGTCGACGACTATTTAATACGCGGTGTCGCGGTTTTACGGGTTAAGAGTAATGATTTTTGTTTTTTGGGTTTTTTGGGTAGCGATTAGGTCTGTGCAGTGCACCTGCATGGTTGGAATTGAGATTGATTGATCGCTGGTAGTGGGTTCCTTGGTTTCTAAAATAGGGATTACAGTATATACTAAAAAAGCTGTTTAATATTATGTAAAAAGGTTTCCACACATTTTTTTATTTTAAGGTTACATTTTTTTCGCTTTGCCAACATTGTTATAATAGTTAATATCTCTATAATACTAAAATATCTAAAATGCTTTCAAAAATAAAAAATGAATAACTAATTTGATTGTAATTATTAACAAATGGAACACCATAGTATTACGTTCAAAATCATTTCGTTTCTGTTTTTCCATTAAATCTACACCATTTTTTACCAGAATTACAGTGATTTTTTCGTAGAATTCTGTCAGTTTCTTTCTAGATTATACCAACAAGTTTGTTCAAATACCCTATATAGCTTTTATTTCATTTTTATTTATCTCAGTAAATACGAAACGACAATAACAAAAACCGTTTCACTTGCAACGGTAACAAAAAAAAAATATCTATTTTCTTTTTGCTATATCCAATCTAGTTAGCTTTACCAATTTAGAAATAAAACGAATTTCCATCAGAATAACATCATACCCAGTGCACATATTATTGTTTACAAACCTATACTCGCAACTATTACATCGCATGCACGTTCAACAATTCAAATATAAAGCGAACCTCCCGTCACGCTATCAACCGTAAATTCTACCAAAATTGATACACTCATCTCTTTCCCCAACCTCTCAAAAATATCGCGCTCATTCACTTTTCTATACTCCCTCTCTCTTCACTCCCGCATCGGCTCTATATCGTTATCGAGCCGCTTTTCAATATTCAACGCTATACGCGTGGCCCCCGCTGGCATCGCGTTTCCCTGGCACGTTCGCCGTAATTCCGTCGAAGCTGCCGTCGTCGCCGTTGCCGCTACCTCTACGTCCTACTCTCTCCTATGTATTGTACAACGGAAATCCCCCGAAGACCCTATTGCACTCTCGCGTGAAGCAAAGCCTGGAAGATTAGAGCTGCGGGAACCTTTGCCCCGAGGCGTACACTTCGAGAGCTGTAGTACAGGTGAGAGGCGCGCGCACAAACGACAATACGCCGTCGTTGCGCTCATTTCTCATTGTTTCACACACACACACACATACATACATGGGCGACAGTGCAGTATACACGTATACAGAGCATGAGCTTTTTGCAAGCTTGAACTGACGAGGCGTGAGGATTAAACGTGCTGCTGGTGCTGATGTTGATGCGAAGATTGATGGAAGTAAGGCAAGCGCGCGCTTCCGGAATTTCATCGTTGTGTATAAATGGAGAGAAGACTCGAGCGCGTTTAGGTGATTTGAAAGCGGCCCGAGAAAATTATATAAGGATTTATACGTTATACAATGCAAGAACGATGTGTGAGTTTGTGTATGTGTCGGTTGACAAAGAACAGCGTGACTTGCACGATTCGTGTATGGCTTGAAGGGTGGGAGAGCGAGCTTTCTGACAAATAATAGAGTAGGGTTTTCACACATCATTTATATAAACCCTCAGATAATATACATTTTATCGGATTATTGGGATTATAAATGATGAACAAGTCCTCCCGGACACTTTCGTGAATGTATTGATCAAATAAGTTGAGGGTATAAAGGTAAAACTGCATTATATGGGTTATATCACGGGGATTTTTGGTTTTCAAAAATTAATAAAGTCATGATTCATAATTTAAAAACTGATACTAATGTTATTTTTCGGACACATTATTCGGCTATAAAATGTGTCTGGATCTTTGAAATTTTAAACTGAAATTAAATAAAATTAATACTTTTGAGCTATTTTAAATACTAGATTTTCTCAAGCGCGCTACGCGCGGGCAATATCACTATCGGCAATAACAATATTATAAATAGATATATTGTGGATAAATAATAACTAAAATAAAGTCTTCTGTACAGACATCATAGATTATAGTG
>JAYJLV010096986.1:0-12440 GCA_036873485.1 Torymus texanus | reverse complement strand
ATCCATATTTTTCTTTAAAACAAAGAATATGGGAACAGAATGAAACGGAAGAGCGAGGCCTGGAGCGGCAACGGCGCGGCACGGCGGAGTACTTATGTATATTTTCCCTAAAAGGTAAACGTATTACAGTATCGTATGCATTCTCAAAAATGCATCAAAATTAAAAGAAAACTATTTCCGGCTTATAATGAATCAATTATTCTTATCATTTGATTAAAAAAAGGACAAAATCTTCATGCGATAAAGAAGGATTCCTCTTGCGCGAAAAAATTTCATCTTGTGCCAAAAATCATCATCCCGCTATAATAGGAATCGTGATACCTTGTTGCATGACAGGGGTTTCTGAGTGTTTAGAGCGCGCAATGCACATATATGGCTTATTTAACTAGCCAATCAAAAGCAAGTAGCACCCTATTGATGAGCCCTATTGTTGAGGCCCTACTTAGAATTGACACCAAAAGGACATCGTTGTTTTTCTTATATACATCTCATTGTACTCTCTCTCTCTCTTAATAAAACCATCACCACACCACTATTCGCCCCTCGGGCTACAACATCCGTTCAAGTTCAGCCTCCATACCTTCCATCCTGCAGCCGATGTAATTCATCTTCCCGCACTCCTCTTCCGTAATCTCACACAAAGAGTAAGATTTTCTTCCATCTCCCTATACCCATTTGCATGCATCGCTCGCCTATATATATATATATATATATATATATATATCAACGCACACAGACGCGCAGCCGGAATTCCGGCGACGCTGAAATAACCGCGGGAGAAAAAATGCTTTCGAAGCTGCGTCATGAAAACTGCATGGCGCGAGAGCTAATGGCCCCAGCAGGGAGGCAGTGCGACGGTTCTCTGCTTGTGCATCACGCACACGCGCAAAAGCCCATTTGCATATTATATATATATATATGTGTGTGTGTGTGTGTGTGTATATATATATGTATATAGTTTATACACGTCGACGGCGTATTTTGATCGCACCTATACACGTGCGGAGCGCAGTGTCGATATATATAATAGCGTAGCTCGAATGCATGTATACGTGTAGATGGGCATCTCAACTTCAGCTATGGCCAAGTGGTTGAAGTTCGAGTGTATAGAATTTTAGGGTAACGGTCTTGAGTGCATTCGGGAGATGGTGGATGCGCGGATTCGTGATTATATGTAAATGATGCGTGTATGTCGGGATTTCGATCGACATTTGCGTAGATTTTCATCAGCACAACCTAGATTTCGAGGGCTGAGGTCAATTTTTCATTTATTTTAAGTTTAATAGTTTGCTGCTTGCAATCTGCATAAAAGAAACGATTAAACAATGAAATATATAATCTAATACGTGTAATTATTGTACATGATATATATATATATATATACACACACACACACACACACACACACACACACACACACACACACACACACACACACACACACACACACACACACACACTTGGTAGAATTACAATCTGTAAAATGAGAGAATCTGAAACTATTGCGTAAATTGGAAGACAGAATGAGTACTACAAAGGGTGATTAGTTTTGTTATAACGGTTATAAAATAAATTCAATTCTAAAAGTTAATTAAAGTAAATTTAGTTTTACTTATTGAATTATTAAAAAATTAAAAGACTTTATCCTTTTTTTACTTTTGATATATTTTTTTTTTCACAAATACATAAATATATAAAGATCAATTATCTAGTATCTAAATCTCTATAAATTTATTGCGTCAGTATTCGCCTATATGTACATATATATATATATATATATATATATATATATATATCGAAAATGTTTTTTTTAAGAAATAAAATCGCCGAAAACAATAGTATTAAAATACTATTTGATAATTTCAAAACCTAAGAAAACATCATCAAAAATATATTTTAAATTACGAGATGACAAATTATTTAGTATAGATATTATAGTACTGTACTTTAATCCAGTTATGATTTCGCAATCTACTAAATTTTATTCGTATTCTTTTGTACCATTTGTATTATAAAATATAAAATATTACGGATATTATTGTATATTGTCCCGATACTGAAAATATATGTCTACATATCTAAAACTTGTATATTTATATACCATTAAAATAATTTACTGCAAGTAATGCACTAATTTTGATTTAACTTTTTACTGTACAAAATCTTGTCGAAATATCAGTCTAAAAAGACACTTATACACTGTAGGGGAAAAATCAAGCAAACAACGCTATACTAATAAATGATGGTTATAGTGCCGGGCGTGTCTATACACACGGTTTGACTTCATGAGCGTAGAGTTTTTCTGAAACGAACTACTTAGAAATTGCTTAGCGCACATGCCACGCGCGTTGATTTTTTTGTTGTTCAACTCTCTGAATTTGCTCCCTATTACTACTGTACCTACCAATGAAATTCTTGGATAACGCTCTGAATTGGCCCTCTAATAGCTTCAATTCGATACTATCGCAATCCCCCTTTTATAGATGGATACTGGCAGCCACCATGTGCAAACTACAAAACAAAAACTATCTCTGAGTCTATCGGCTGAACATCCCCGAATGCTGTCTTGATTACCTGAAAAAAATGAAAATGTTATTTCTATAACCCCTCTTTCTATGCGCTACGTAAGTATTAAAATTTCAAACTTACAAAATTTATAGTTCAAAGAATAATACAAATAATATAATAATATATAAAATAAAAGAAAAAAGAAAAAAAATTGCTATAACACAGGTTACTCGAGAACTATATCGTAGTTAGCGTTGTCTCCATTTCAATCTTTAGCGTTACTTTTATACGCAATTAAACATGTATGCAAAAATTGTTATTATGATTAAATTCTATGCAACTCTAATTAATAACCTTCTAATGATTTTCTAATCCGCAGATCCGCAAATAAGTTAGTGGTCGGAATATTGAATCTTCATCGAGGATAACCAGTAAGAACAATTTTTGGAAGAAAATAGCTACCACTGCTTAAACTTTTAATTGAACTTCATCAAAGATAACCAATAAGAAAAAAGAAACTTAAGCTTTTGATATATGAAGTACATACAATAGTCGAATTTTATGAACTATTCTGCAATTATTGTGTTTCTTTACTTATCAAATTTATACTCTTGCAGGTTGCATATTTAAAGATTGAATTATGTTTTTTTACTTCGCAAGGTCAGCTTATTTTGTTAACGGAACTGAGAGGGAATCAGAAACAATGTACAACCCTTCAAGTGATCATTTATTCTGCAAAATATTAAAAAACCATGGATATTACGATATAATTTTAAGTGTTATTAAAACTCAACAATCTACGGTTAAGATAAAGTATAAATTAATAATCGATTTTAATATTGAAAAAATTCCTTATGAAGGTGAAGTAGAATTTCTAGGAAATGTGTGGGAACATAACATAGCTATAAGGAATATCAGACTAAATGAAATTCCTGAAATACGAATAATAGGTGAGGTCACGGAACTTTCGTACGAACCACAATTACCTATCCTCATGACGCTGCAAAAAGGCTCACTCCAGGACGACTTGAGCTCACTGCTCAAGGATTCGAAATTTAGTGAAGTTGAGCTCGTGTCGAGCGACAAACGCCGATTCAAGACCCACACATGTATCTTAGCATCACGAAGCAAGGTATTCTCTTCGATGTTCAACCTTGACATGGACAACAAATCGAGAGAAGTACACAAAATCAACGATGTCGGCGGTGATATTTTACAGCGTCTTCTTGAATTCATCTATGCGAACCGATTCTATGAAGAAGAAATAACGAAGATACAACAATTGTTGATTGCTGCCGACAAATACGCAATTGATCAGCTAAAGTCTCGCTGCGAGGAGTCACTTGCCAAGCGGCTAAATGTGGGCACTGCCGTCGACATACTCGTACTGGCTGATGGTCAAAGCGCAGAGAAGCTAAAGAAGACAACCATCAAATTCATCGTTGAGCATCGTAAGGAAGTACTCGAGTCGCCTAAGTTTTTAGAAATCGAAATAAATAGACCAAAGTTGGCTTTTGAGGTTTTGCACAAATGTTACTAAAAAAAATACGCTGTTACTTTTTTGTAATAAGTCCTATATGCTTATTTATTGTATTTCAAAAAGTTTCTTTTTTACTTTTGTTAACATGAATAGGTTTAAGATACTATCAAGTAATTGTTCGATTATGATGCGTTTTCAACTACATTACTACTATATTTTTTATTATCTTTCTTAGACGTTACTCAATCATTACAATTATATTATTATTAGAATTTATAATTCTAATCAATATTATTATCATTATTAAATAATATTGCTCATTTATAGGTTTATTAAACTGAAAATGATAAAAATTATATTCTATTTCTTAAAAAAGTTATCATACACTTTAAAAACAAAAATTTCCCTATTGATGTAACAATCGTAATCGCCGAATATTAAATATTTTAAATTCATTATTAATTTTTTAAAACAATATGTAAAGTTTTTGGAATTTTATCAATTCAAAGAAAATGTCATTGCACAAAAATATGACATATTTTGGTAATAAATTATGTAAATTAAAATATTAATAAATGTGTGTATAGTTTAGTTTTCAAAATTTTAATTACGTCAAACATATTTAGCTGTATTTTGATTGAAATTTTTAGGCATATTCTTTTAGTAAAAAGGGCGACTCTGTTACTGCATCATGCACATCACGCGAGTTTATTTCCATTGCTATAACATCGCCGGCAAATTCTGCTTGCACACATGGCAGTGTAGATAATAATGTAGCTCGGATGCATACAGGTACAGAGAATATCTAAGCTTCGGCTGGCCAGATGGTTGAAGTTCAAGTCTATAGAACTTTGGAGCCACGGTTTTGTAACTTTCGGGATGGTGAACATTGATCGACGATTGTATGTGAGTTCTGCATGGAAACGAAATGGCGTCGTCGAGATCAACGACGTGGACAGTGAGATTCTACAGCGTCTTCTCGAATACATCTACGCAAGCCAATTTGATAATGAAACGAATAAGGGATGACAAAGATACAGCAATTGTTTATTGCAGTAGATAAGTAGTCAATTGATCAGCTAAAAGTATACTGCGAGGAATCACTTGTCCTACAACTAAGTGTACAGACTGCTGGCAATGTGCTTCGCTGACACTCATGGCGCCAACGGAACTAAAGATAAAAACCGTGAAATTCATTGCGCGTCGTAAATAAATGTTCGAGTTGCCCATGTTTTTGGAAATCGTGGCGAATCACCACACTTTTCTCTTGAGGTTTTGCAACACAAGTCGGTCAAAAACGTAGTTCCGTTTTTATAGAATATCCTTTATGTTTATTTTTTGTATTTCATAATGCTGCGTTTCTGTTTTACTTTGGTTAAAATAATTAGGTTTAAGATATCATAAAACAATCGTTTAAATACTATGTCATTGTGTTTTTCATTATATTACTATTGTATACAACTATTGTACTTCTTATTATATTTCTTACACTTTTCTGAATCATCAAAGTCAAATTATAATTAGAGTTCATAATGTATTAATATCGTTATTATTATAAAGAAGTATCGTTCATTTGTCGTCAGTGTATATGGAGTTCATTACAATAAAAATGATAAAAATTATTTTGTTTCTTTATTCATTGAAAATAGAAATTTACTCTACACGTTATAAACAAAAACTTTATATTATGTAGCAAACATAAATATCGAGTACTATTTCTTAAAGTCATTATTAGTTTTAAAAAAAAAGATATTTAAGGTATTCACATTGAAAATTTAAACTTTATCATAAACGTTTATTTCCGGAAACATAAGATTGATTTCATATGCAGAAATTATACAAAAATATAGATGTATGTATATATTATAAAATATTTTGGTAATAAATTTAATAATAAATTTGTTTAAAGTTAAGATAAATGAATTTGAAAATTCAAGAAATATATAATTAGCTACACATCGATGGTTTATAAAAAAAATTTTTGATAAATCCTGTTTGAAATTTACCTTAAATTAGTTATATTTTAAATCAACGTTAACTCTTGCAATGCAGTTTTAAACAAGACGCGCTATAGGAAAAAGCAATAAAGTTTTTAGTGTTCTCAAGCGATCGGTGAAAATCCAATAAAGTTGGCTCGCATACCGCATTTGGTCACTTTACTGCGGTGATTAGTTTCGAGGCAGCTTTACTAGCCAGAATCTGCTGAAAAAGCGTTGCTCTCGGATTGGATTTGAGATCGGATTTACTGATTAGCTATTGCGAAAACTCCATTACTTCATACAAAGTGCTCTAGTACAGTGTCAAAGTCTAGTATATATCTATCTATATATCAGACGTGCAGTAACCGTGTAAATTAATTTCTTAAGTGATTTTTCTACTTTTGTATTAAGCAGTTAATAATATAGATTCAACTCTCCCAGTTAACCATCAAAAAACACTCGAGCTGCAATAAAAATAACAATAGTGCCTATGTTGTCTGCATCAAAACACAGTATAGTTCAGAAAAGCTGCGCTATATAGAAAAGAAAAGACAGAGAGAGAGAGAGAGAGAGAGAGAGAGAGAGAGAGAGAGAGAGAGAGAGAGAGCGTGAAAGTGAGAATCTGTCGGAATTCCAACGAGAATAAAACAGCCACGATACGCGATAGAAGATTTGAAAATAAATAACACAAGGTAGAAAACGCGACCGTGTCCCACCTCTTCAACGTATATTATTAATAGCATCCTTCACTATCGTCTTCCTCTTTCTACTTCTCTTTTTTCCCGATTAGCATTCAACGGGACGATCAGCTCCTCTTATACATACCCACAGACATCAGCAAATCGTTATTGTTATTTTTTGCAGCAAAATAGTTGAGAAATTTACAAGTATCCCCGCGCATGCGCGCATCAGAGCGTTATATTAATCCTACGCGTGACTTCGCAATGGTTTATTTGCACGAAGAGGCCGCGAGACGTATATATTATACACCTATATATAAGAAGTTCGCTTTAAATGCGTTGAAAAACGCGAGCGCGCATAATCGAAAAGCGAAGGTGCCAGAAGGGGGCCATAAAGCGCGTGCTGTGCTCGCCTACTGCCGCGCGCTGTTCTTATATTATATGAAAAGTACATTAGACGTCAGTATCACGTGGAATATATTTTTGTAAAACGCGCGCAAGCTCGCAATTTCGTGAGTACGAGAGCGAACCGCACGCGGCGCTATTACTTATGCGGCGAAGAGAAAAGATTGAATGCGTTATATTTTTTATTGGGAATCGATACTTTGTAATCCGTTAAGGCTTCGATACTTCTTCTTCTTCTTCTTTTTCTTCTTTTTTCAATCTTCCTCCCTCCGTCGTTCTCTTTTCCATCGGATCGCTTCTTAAGTTTTGCGCGTAATCTCGTGATTGATTACCTGCGGAGAGCCTCGTAAATATACGCGGAAAGGGGCAGGCAGAAAATTTTGTTCTCGTAACCGGAAGGGTATATCGAATTTTAATGGCTTTTAATTTTGAATTTCATTAACAGGTGGGACAGCAGGCTGCAATTTTATCGTATATATGTTGTAGCTCTTTTGTTTTTTTTTATTCTTATTTTATATACGAACACTCGTAACATTATACGTACATTTTTCATTATTTGTCTGTAGCTATGTCTTATACTGATATTAAAATGATTTTTTCGTTTCGTTATATATTCAATAATTAAAATGAAACTATAACGTTACTTCTATATGAAAAAAAAAATTTAAAAGACGAAAATATCGTAGAAAGTTCCTTTTTAATATTTGTGTATAAGTATATACAATTTAATTACATCTTTCTCTAACAATGTAGTTCAATCTTTACAAAACATCGAGATTCATCAAAACGTTATTCAACGTATAATTAGAAACTTATAATACAAAATCGTCATATTTAATATCTCGTTAAAGAACGCAAAATGCCGTTACAAAAAAGATTAGCCTTGTCGAGCTACATATACGTAAGATAAAATATTTTTTGTTTAACAGAACGTTCGGATATGGCTTCATTCAATTATTTCACAAAAAAAAACACACGCACACACACACACACCTACACAGATCCTCTCTTCACAAACTCAGAGAAACAATCCAAGAAAGAAGCGGCAAGGTCGCAAGAAAAATAGCCTCTGCGGAATCCGAGTGTAACCACAGTCGCTAACGAACCGACAACGACATGACCCAACCTCTTTCTCTCTCTCTCTCTCTCACTCGCTTCTATCAAGATCTCAGACGATGTGTCAAGTTTGCCCGAAATACCCGCGCACCGCGTAGGTCGCGAAAGAGACGCTATATATATATATATATAGAAGGGTCGAAGGAGGAGAGCGAGAGAGAGAGGGCAACAACGATAAGGGACGAGGCGAACAGAATTGCGCGAGTTAATAGCCCGTACTTTTCAGCCGTAACTCGAACAGCAATCTAGATAGGCGGTGGCGTGCTTTATGAAGTGCCTCTCTCTCTCTCTCTCTCTCTCTCTCTCTCTCTCTCTCTCTCTCTCTCTCTCTCTCTCTCTCTCTCTCTCTCTCTCTTACTACCTTGTGTGTCAGATCTCAACTACAGTGCGTCTCTAAATTTTCACCGCAAATATTTTCATCTCATTAGCTGTTAATTATATACTCGAGAAGTTTCACCCGTCGTCGTGAGTGCACGCTGATATCGCGCGATTCCGCCCTGCCGGGTGTGATAAATTGCGAAAGTATATGTCGTATTATATGTTAAACGCGTGCCTTGCGAAGCGTTAATTGTTCGTGAGAGGGGGGAAAGGCAGGAGTTGAGTTGGTGACTGCGTGTACGTATACATATATATATGAACTATGAGAGATGAATTTTTCGGTGGCGGTGGTGTTCGTGATTGGTTAATCTGGAATTAAAAGTAAATTAATTTTTAGCGTTGGTATGTATTTATACATTATTTCGATACTACACTCTCAAAAGTAGCTTCTAGGTGATAGAGGTAATCTTCTTATTGTTGGCACAAGCAGAAAATTCGCTTCATATGAAATTTATCATCTATAATTAAGAGGAATCTATTAGAATGTAAACTTTATAGAATTTTCTTTACAGTTTACAATCTGATAGATTCCTCTTACTTTTATACAAGATTCATTTTATATGAAACGGATTTTCTGCTTGGGCCAATAATAAGATTTCCTCCGTCACTTAAAATTTTCTTTTATGAGTGTAGTAAGTGAAAGTGAACGTTTGTACCTAAACGAAACGAGGGTGAAAGATGACGCGAAGTTAAAATCATCTTCTCGCTCGTATACCGAACAGTATTTTTTTACACAATATCTACAGAGCTTAATTTAGCGCATACCTTTGCGCACGGAGTATCAAAAAATGGGTTTTCTTTGGAAATGTTAATATCATATTATAGAGTTCAGAAAATCAAATTGTAAACTTGAATTTTTTTGTTTCATAAAAGAAAAAGTTATCGGGTTACCCGAGATAAATGATAAAAGAGGATTCATTTGTCAATCTCGTACACTATGAAATTCCTTTTTCTATTAAACCTATTTGATTAAAATTTAAAACAATTTTTAATGTTGTAAAACAGTAATTTCAATAACGAGTATGTAAAATTTTTACATCTATGTACATATTTTACGAACATTATTTTTTTATGCAGAAAATGTGAAAACTAACTGTATAGAAAGTACAATGCACAACTAGACCCACTCTGTGTCCAAAACTACATTTTTATGTTTCTTATTATTTTCATTTAAAAACTATAATAGTTCTCCTGTGTAATATACTACCAATTATTTGATAAACATCGATTATTGGATTTTTACTAACGAATAAAGGAAAACTAATTGACTCGTGTGTAATCCGAGTTATATAACACAAAAGATTTCTTAATTATTATTTTTTTTTATGTAAAAACAGTATAAAAATTTTAGAACGTACATAAATTAAACAAGTAACATGACCCAAATACTTTTAAATATTAAACAAAACAAAATTTAATGTACACGTATAAACATTTTATGGACAAAAATATAGTAGTTAACATCCTATTTGACACATTGACTGAAGGGATTGACAAAATCACCGAAAAACACAGCGAACAGACGTCTAGTCGACGAAAAACTGAAGCGATCTTCAATCAAGGCGCAAAACTAAGACCAAGTAAGTGGGTTAACGCGACGAGACCCGACAGCCGATGATGACGTAAAACTCGGAAAAGAGGTGTGCGCGCGCGAACGAAGCGGACTTCCTTCCTTCTATCCTTCCAGGCTCATTTTTCAGCGCTCAGTCTGACCGGAAACGAGAGGTAACCAGAGGATCGTAGATCAATGGTTTTCTACAATCCTCTACTTTTAAGCATTTTCGCTATATACTTAGCAAAATTTTCACAAAACTTCGAAGCTAACAGCGTGCGTCGAACGCGATAACTATAACTCGTTGTTGCTATCAATGGTCATCGGCCGATCGATGATTTGCAGAAACTTTTAGTGGTGGTATATATAACGTGCAGCTACTTTTCCTCGGGTTTATGATGGATAAGTGAGTTGCGCCGTTTTTTTTCTTTTTATGAATGAGGCTCGTTTAGTTTGTTGATGCTAGATTTGCAAAGTTTCGTTGTGGGGTAGGAGAGGAGATTGGGAGGTTTGATTTGGAGATTTATTTTTGTTGGATTGCGGGTCGTAGTTTCAAGGGGAATAAATGTCGCGAAAAGCTTTCGATAACGAGATTTTAATAAATATTGATTATTCTATCTCATAAAATTAAAGCGACCTTTACCTCTAATTCATTTAGCTTTTAAACACCGCTCTGAAAATTTCAAAATGGAAAACATGAGAGTTGCTTTCTTTATTTATACTCTTTGTAACATTTTCATTATAATTAGTAAATTAAACAATAGCCACCAATAAACATCGCAACTGGCACATTTCTATGGCTTACATTTGATTCCACTTTGAGTCATTCGAATAATTCGCTTGAAAAGTTTGGCATACAACAAATATTTAATGTTCCTTTCAGTCTCCATAGTTTACAATGAATTAGCAATTACAAGCATTATTTAAATGCTTGTGAACATAATAGTGCAATTATAGAAGTCATTAGACAATTTCCATTTAATTACAATCAATAAAATACAATAGAGCAAAAATTTGCTATAATTAAATAAATTATTAATAGTGCTGCTTTTTGTGCAGTTAGGAAAATAACTTTACAATTTAAGGCGTATTATATACTGCTACTTTTCCGTATATGTAATTAAAGTTAAATATATCAAAGTTCATTTATTTAATCAATTTAAACATTAATCGAATAAATGAAAAATAGAATGATAAATATGTATAATAAATTGATGAATAATGAAATCTTGCCAATAATACCTAGATTTCCAATTGAAAAAAATGATATTAAAAAAATGATTTTTTTTAAATTTCAAATGTAGCTCACATTATCCATAACCAGCACTATGTCAAAGGTACTTCTAAATTCCCAGACCGCTGCCATGTATTGCTAAAAAGAAATCCTGCGGCAATGACCCCGTAAATAGAAAAAACAAGTTATTCAGAAATCAAGTTTAAAGTCTGTGTTTGGGAATCATTCGATGATTTGAATTTCGCGCGGTTGCACGTTCGATGGCCTACTCGCGACGCCAGTTAGTAGATTAATAAGTGTTCCTCTCTCTTTCTCTCCCATTGTCTAATGGGAGAAATATTATTTTGACTCGCGTCGCAACTGTCGGCTTTCAAGGAGAAGAAGGAAGTTCGTCCTGAATTCGCTCTCTCTCGTGTGTGCAACCTTCGAGGCTACATCAGCTCACGAAACTCCTGCAAATTCATCACGCAAAACCACATACTTCTACAACTGGCTCAACTCATAGTGGACATCTCACCTTGTTCGACTCGACTAGCATCATCTCAACAACATCAAGTGGAAACACGAAGCGACGTGGGAGCAACTCATCTTGCTGACCATTAGCTACACACGTGCAAGGTAACCTCAAACGTTAACGGTGTACAAACCCACGTGCGCAGATTCTCTCTTATACTCTGGCTCGGTGGAAATTCTCATGCATGATTATATCAATAATATCTAATCATGCCCACTCACATAACCTCTACAATTAACATCAATAACATGTAATTGTACCCCTCATGCCAGCAGCCCAAGTGAATTCACCATCAGCAGCTAAGCAGAGTCGACAGGAGATTTAACCGGTTCCACTCATAGGAATTATACTTTATCTTTTGGCCAAACTCACTTTCATTGGACGAGTCTATATAATTAACAGGTTAGATGCTCCTTCACAGGGAGCTTACCAGCATTTGTTAGAATACCGTACATTTACTAATGTTTCTCAATGTAAAATCACCAGTGATGATAGAGATAATTTTGTAACCATACAGATTGTAATTTAAATTTATTCAAGTTTAGTTAATTATCTATTGTAAACTTATGTAATATATTGTACAGTGTTTTTATA
>JAYJLV010096975.1:0-12441 GCA_036873485.1 Torymus texanus | reverse complement strand
GAGAGAGAGAGAGAGAGAGAGAGAGAGAGAGAGAGAGAGAGAGAGAGAGAGAGAGAGAGAGAGAGAGAGAAGGAAAGGAAGAGCGTATACACTTGCCGTGTATGATCGATGGGGCCAAAAAGTCCAGGGCAGCGCGCACGTATAATTCCACGGCCGTATAGTTCCTCTTTCGCGGTCGTGCTTTACAACCGAAACTGTTATTTGTCGAGAGCGCGAACGAACGGATGATGGGGAGCGAAAGAAAAGGAAAGGGAGAGAGAAAGAGCTGCCGTAAGAATGCCGCTTGGAGATCGCGCAGCACGATAATTAAGTCATCAAGTTCGAGACTTTTTCTTTCGCCAGTCATCGGAAATTCTAAGCGTTTTCGAGAGAGAGAGAGAGAGAGAGAGAGAGAGAGGAGAGAAAGGGTGTAGGCCTTTTAAAAACTTCTCTCTCTCTCTCTCTCTCTATCTCGCTCGCTTCCTCGGTCGCTCGCTCTCGAGACTCTCATGTGGCCCCGACGAGTGGGCTCCGGTCAGGCGTTTCTCTCTCCTGCTCTCCCTGCGCTGCGGCCTATCCCCAGCTTCGCAGATAGAAGATAAGGCATGCGAGGCCTCTCGTTTCACGCAGGAAAACGAGAGGATCGCACGAGCTGCGGGGACGGGGAACGGCTTGCTTTTTTCGACTGCAGCGCTCGGGCTCCTTGAGCCGATGGGAGAGATAGTTCGCCGCCACCGCAGCCGTCGTGTAACGCGAACTGCGCTGTAATTGGCTCACTGGACGATACGCTCAGAGAAAAAATATCTTTCTTTGTCGCTCGGCCGCTTGCTCGCTCGCTTCCTCTCTCTTCCTTCTTATTTTTATCCTTCGCCTTACAGAGCCGTATGACCGACGGCTATTATTATTGGTTTTCTCCTTGCGCCCCATCTTTTTCTCCTTTTGCAGGCTTTGGCAATTTTGAAGCGGA
The DNA here is from genome assembly GCA_036873485.1 of Torymus texanus. Classification (NCBI taxonomy): domain Eukaryota; kingdom Metazoa; phylum Arthropoda; class Insecta; order Hymenoptera; family Torymidae; genus Torymus; species Torymus texanus. The sequence continues at coordinate 11,495 of JAYJLV010096975.1, read as the reverse complement.
GCCCGCGCGCAGTCGGGAGGAGGCCGCACGGCACATGCATCGATCAATACGCTGCAGCCAATGTAAACACATAATTTAGGGATGCGTGAGGGCGGATGGCTCATTAACGTGAGCCTTTCGAGCGCGCCATATCTTGTAAATCATATACGTTTTAACGTATGAACGGCCTCTTCGCTTTACTTATCAATTAATTTTAAAATTGATTACTTATGGATGCTTTAAACAATCTTCATTCAATTTCAAATTTCTTAATTCGTGCCAATTACAGGGACCTTTTACTTTCGCAAAATAGCCGTAGCATAATCTATCCTATACGTGTCAGCCAAGTCGAGCGACGGGGCATTACGCTCAGCTCCACGGCAATGCTTCCCAAGCGTACATTATTCGAAAAATCATGAGAAGGGAGAAAAATGAAATAAAATAAAACGCTTTTCCCCCGTCCCTCCTTTCGCTTTTTCTCCCTTTATTGTCTCATATTCCTCTCAGAAATTCTCCCGGCTCTTCTCTCGCACGCGCTCGTTTGCCTTCCAGCAAGCTCTGGCAAGAAAAATCCCGAATAATCCGCCTGCGCGGATTATCCGACCCTTGTGCCACCTCGCCTTATATATACAACCCCACGCGAGCGCGTATTACGTTCATAAACTGCACAACACCAGCGTCAGCCGACCCTAGCACGCGCAAGCGCGTGATCCGCTTTTTCTGCGAGACGTCAGGAATACTCCGAGATACTCTTGAGTCCCGCCGACGTTGCGCCTCTATCTTCAAACGTCGATCAAAATAATCTTATAAAAAACAATGAACACTATTGATGATCTACGGACAACCAGCGACAAAATAATAATGTCTTGAGAAATGATAATATCATTCCGCATAATATCTGGTTATAGCAATTTACCGTTGGGTATAATTACGTTTCTTGTTCAGTGTTACTATGAATTATGAATGAGATACAGAGTTTAGGCAGGCTGATAAGCATTTAGGATATATTTAAACATATTGTATATTTTTATTGTATTAATTATTTAATATTTAAAGTTACTCTCTGAATCAAGCAAGTTTTCAAAAGATTTCATGCTACTACATGCAATCCAATAATCATTATTAACTTATGTTAAAAAATTATTCAATAAAATTTCAATGTGAGTCTTAGTGAAAAGAAAAGATATTACATTAGAATAATTATCATTAATATGTACTTGGCACATTCAAAGATGATTCAATTGTAACATTGAAATTCTTTAATTAGCAGAGCGAGACTAGAGGAATACGTGCATATAAACAGTACGATTCCTTTGAACAAGCTGCGACAAGCATTTAAAAAACTAAAAGCTTTCCTCAATAATCCTTGTTACAGTGTATCATTTATATTGTATAATGGTTATTAAGATCGCCTAGAAGATTTTATTTTTTCCAGAAACTATTTAATATCCTGTTTTAATTGATTTCTGTCTGTTACCTTCTAATCTGTAAATGTTATTATTAATAAGCAATTAAAAATTAAATTTATATTTTGAACTACTAAAATTATCAGCTGGTTATCATATAATAAACTATATCTATTACAAAATTTCAAGTGATGGAAGGAATAATTTATAGATACGTCTGAAACTTTCCAAATTTTATTACAGTCAATATCTTTACGGTGATCGCACGTTATTTATAGGCTAAACCAATACGTATATCACAATATGTTTGCCTCCAAAACCTCTACATTTCCATATCAATTAAGTAACGAAACATAAATACTAGCAAGTAGAAATTTTTTCGTTTATTTCATCAGAAAGAAAATTGGAACAGGATCTACTCCATCGAAGATTGACACTTTATACTTTGTCAATTTCCCAAAACGCACACATCTACTTATAAAAGTTGCATAAGTGCGTTCACATCACTCGTTATGCGGATGTTTCACGGCTTACGTTACGCGAGGATTTATTCCGTGATAAAGGAGTAAGCGTGTTCGCGATGTAATTTAGAGTACCACGAACGGATTTATTCCGGAGCAGCGTTAATTCACGGTGCGACTTAATGACCGATCTGCCTCCGCGTGCATGCAGCAATCACCATAACCCAGATGGATTAATAGTACTGATAATTAGAAACTTGCCCGGTGATAAGAGTGCGGCTTTTATAACATTGAGTAATTGAAATAGGAACGCTACAATTTGAGTAAACATGGAAATTATGGGTTTTCTTTTGAAGCAGTAAAAGCTTTAAATGATGTAATCTGAACCTAAAATTTAGCAATAGTGATAAAAAGTGGAAAATATGTCGGCTGCAATTTACTATTAAGTAGTCAACAAATTCCTTCAATAACATTCATTACAGATACTTTGAGAAATTTATCTTTGCTGAAGGTTATTCTAGATGGAGCAAAATGCAATAATGCTGAAAATATTGTGAAAATAAATTATATTTGAATAGGTCATCGCAGTTATTTCATGAAAGGATCGATATCCAGATGGCCTCGCGCCTAAATGCAATGTCATTTAAAAGTTTTTTATCATTCCAAGCTCGAAGTTGGGCCAAGCTGATATTATGATCTGTTTGAAAAAGCGAACGGTTTAAAATGAAATATCCTAGTTTTTCCTAGTCTTTGACGAAATAATATCATATAATACGGGCAGAGAATTAAACAAGCGTAACGCAAATAACCATGAAAGCGAAGGGCAATAACGAACGCGAGCTTATATATTGGAAAACAAATAGCCAAACAATGATAACAGGGCTCCGTCCCTCGTTCGCGCGCGTGCGCGCGTCCATAAATAAAACAGGAGCAATTTGCGTTTATACAGAGGCTCGCCGGCGCGTATAGGTGGCGTGCACACAGCGCACGTGTTAAATTCATGCAAGCGCGCCCTGCTGGCCCCGGCGAGCCGGTCAATACAATTATTTTAGTACAAATGACCCTTTGCAGTTTGCCGTTTGGCCCCCGCAGCCTTCTTCTTGCCACGTATAAAGCATATAACACACACATCCATAGGCAGCCGGCCGGCAGCGGCGGCAGCGGCGGCGGCGGCGTGGCAGACGACGTCGACACTCCCTTTATCGATCCCTCTCGACTCCAGGCGCTCCTGCACCCCCCCCCCTTTGTCTGCGCGCTCTCTTGCTCCGCGTCTCTCCCCCCCCCGCCCCCGCGTCATCCCTTTCTCCCGAGAGCAGCTCGCCACCCCTCTCGCCGTCTTGCGCGCCCGCGCACTCAATACTCTACCTGCTTACCCAATCCCCCCGCATATACATACATATACATATACACACACACATATATATATATATATACGTGCACATCCATGGCAACTCCCTACCCGCCACGCGATCCCGCTCTCCTCACGGCTATATACTCTCTCGAGTCTCGCGCGTTCCTCCCCTTCCCTCTCTCTCTCCCTCTGTCGCCTATATCATGCGCGCACACTCACACTCACAGCCTTGTGTGTCGGCCTGCACGTATATACGTATACATATATATAGCTGATTTAGCTGCCAACTCGGTGAATTCGCACGATTTCGCACGTAGCTCATCTTTGAAAATCGCTCGCATGCCACGCGCAGCTTCTTTCTGCCGTGGGTATTACTTTACGCGCACCATACATAGAGGAATATGTATATATATATATTATTTGTCACTGCGCGAAATCAATCCCACCTGGCGCACAATTGCCGCGTGATAAGTGATAACTGCAGCACACAATATCGTCCTTCCGACTCGTCGAGTCCTGAGTATACGTAAGGGGGCACACACTACAGACACGCTGCGGAGAGACGAACCGATGTCGCAGAGAGCGAGAGCGGAGCAGCAGCAGCAGCTAAGATGGCGGCGTCTTTCGTGGCGAGGGCGAATCTTCCCGGCCGGTATGCGGCCTCTGCGCGCGGATCCTACTGGACGACGAGCTGTCGAAACGAGGAAAAACAGGAGCGACGGGAAAATGCGCGAAAAGCGATCGAAAAAAAGTAGACTGGCCGAGGCGCAGAATAGTCGTCCCGGACGACTGGCTGTAGAACGTCGGACGGCGGTCGGCACTAGACTTGCCTGGCTGGCTCTTGCGCCGCTCGCGCGTCGGTTCGTTCGTTAGCGGGGCCCGCTTGCCCGCCCGTATTAATTTGCTTCTCCACCCTTCCAGCCTCCCTCGACTCCCCTCGAGAGTGAGAGAGAGAGAGAGAGAGAGAGAGAAAGCGGGAGAAAGCGCGCGCCAGCGGTAACGAGAGAGACAGAGAAAGAGAGAGAGAGAGCGCCCCTCTCGAACGCCGCCCCATGAAAAGGGGGGCTTAGGGTCGCCCCTGGTCTATCTCGCTCGCTCGCTCGCTCTCGTGCGCGCATGCGGCGGTTCTGTCTTTCTCGCTCTGCCGTGCTGCAGTTGCTAATCACTCGACGCCGCCGCCGCCGCCGCCGCCGCCGGCGCTGTGCTGCTTTTGCACTTGGCGATGACCGCCGCCACCGCCACCGCCGTCGTGCTGGAAGAGAAGGAAGAGGAGGAGAAGGAAGAGAAGGATGAGGACGACTGAGGGGGACTCCCCCTCTCTCTCTGGCTCCCTCACTAGATAATTGCATCGCATGCTACCGACTTTTTTCGCCAGAGATGCATACAATGGTGCCGGATTGATGGATCGGCTCGGAATTAATGGGTTGAGGCGCTTTTGATTTCGTGGGCTATTGGAGATTTGTTTTGGCTTTACAAGTACACATCATCATTGCCGACGAGTATTTTATGCTCGGCTCAATTCGTTTCAATGCTTCTAAATAACTCCGATACCCTTGAATTATTCAATTCGAGCTTGGGCAATTTTTAAATGGGAAATCAGTGTTACAAAATTTACATTTATGAGAAAGTAGCATAACGTAAATGGACATTGCATTAAAACAAACAATCGTTACGTTGAAATGTTACGGCTTATAATCTGCGGGACACATGTTTCACCGTTATGCGTATAACATAAACAAGGATAATACTTGAGATTTTATGGCTCTTTAATAATATGAAAATTTTAATACTTTTATTTTTCTCCCGTTACAGCCATAATTTTGCAATATCTGCTTTTCAAGGTATATATTGCCGAATACTTATTATCTATTTCCACATAACTTATTGTTTAATAATTTATCGCATAAACATATTTAATAATATTTACCAGAACGAGTTTCGATGGTATAAAAATTGTATCTAAGTTAATGAACCAATCCAGAAGAATTCAGTGTATTTTACAACTCATTTAGACCATCACGTAATAGCCTGAGAACCTGACCTGATACATTCACAGTGAATATAAGTAAGCCATTACCTTAAAATAAAAGAACTGTAATCAATGTAATATAATATAATTTTATAACGCAGTCTTGATGTAGCATTTTCATCGTTTATTACGCCTATAATATATATATATATATATATATATATATATATGTGTAGTCTTGTTACAAAAAATGTTCAACATCCGTTTTCAATACTTTTTGATATGACACCAGGTTTCATAATGATAATTTTGTAAATTATATTTTAATTACAATGACTTTAATAATTAATTTTGTAGCAATAACTTGAAGTATAAAAAAATTTGGTTTTACAAGTATATAAGTGATATTATCGTAATAATGAAATTTTTCAAGCATTTATCAATATTTTCTTATTTATTTGTAAATATATTTTATGATCATCATTACCATTTTTGAGACTGGCATTCTTAAAATGTATATCAATGTTATCTATATCAGTGCTTATCTAGATCACATTTTGTTTTTCATTGTTTTTATATTTACTAGTTAGTTATGAAATTTACTGAATGAACTAAATTGAATAAAATTTATTAAATGATCAACATTGCGATTAATTGGATGGGTTTTTTATGTAATTTCTATCGCCTGCTGGCCATTGTGTATAGATTTCTACCAGGTTGTAGACACTTAGTTTTTGGTTAACAATACAGCTATGAACAATCATTGCTATAAATGAAAAAATGTACATTACAGTGCTGTCACTTCAATTAAAGCGCAGGCAGCGTCTGCTCGCAGTAAAATACCTTTTTTCGGGATATACAATTTTGGCGAAATTAAAAGTAAAAATCAATAGACAGGAAGGCACAGTGCAGATAAAATGATAGTGTGTCAAGAGCATTCGTCATTAACTGCCTTTAACTACCCGCAATAAAATGTAATAACCGCACGGTAGTCAGGGGTAAGAAAGAACGCAAAAGCGAGAAGGAGAGAGAGAGAGAGAGAGAGGAGAAATTTCATATCACATCGTTTTACATCGTAAGTAGTATAAGCAACCCCGTCGTAAAGTTGATTCGCCCGGACTTCCCAGATGAACTGCTAATTAGCATAGGCCCGAGCAAGCGAACGAGCCGGCGAACGAGCGAGCGAGGGGGGGATTAACGACGAACATTCATAAATGACGGCCACTGACAACGTTACGATTAGCTTTACTGCCCCGGGTTTCCGGTTTCTCCCTCTCCCGTCCTCCCCGCGACCTCAGCGGAATGCACTTGCAAAGCCAGCGTGCTTAATGCGGTACTAAGGCCCGAAGCATATGTTAATTCGCGAGGCTATGCCTATATAAGAGGACTTTTTTAGAACATTAAAGCCTTCTTTGGCTGCATTCTCCTATCATCTTCGCCGAGATAATCATCCCCACTATTATCATCTTTAGTACCTGAGATAAGAATTTTTATTTTCTTTCATAACATTTTTGCACAGATCGCCTTGATTATAAATTCATGAGGCATTTTCTGTAATTATAAAAGGATGCAATAATACCCATACATTATTAAAGATACGCAAATCCACCTTTACACCGACACTAAAATTCATCAGTGTATTAATTATATGTATGAATATATCTATACGGATGAACGTGCGTGTTCTCTTTCTCTTCGTACTCACTTTCCTGTCACAAAAAAATATGTGGGTAAAAGTGGTAGAGCATTTCCGAGAGATCAGAATTAAACAATCTTGTAAAATGCTTTTTACAAGCACTGAGTTGGCGATATTACTCCGAAGCAAATTATTAATTAAAATATATGCTACAGTAGAGGCAATAACGACGTAAGGGCAATACGCGGTTTCAGCACCTGAGCCCTGTAAAGTGTTTGCTATATTATAATACGAAGCACGTATGATTTTACCCATATATCGACCTTACTATTTTCTTAGCACGATCGGCTCTCGAGCAAATACCTGAGCCTCTAGACGTCACTATACTTGGATGAGAGAGGCTCGAACAACTAAGAAGCATCAGTTGCACGTGTTACGGCGTCATAAACACGACAAAGCTTGAAATGTGACGCAGCTCGCGTATCAAAGTTCCTCAGAGTATACGCGTGGCTCGTCGTTTGTGCATACACTACGGCCGTATCCCTCTAAGGCTCCCACCGGTGGAAAGTAGGGAGAGAAAAAAGGACCGCGCGCGCCGCGTGTTGTCGGACCGGTTTGGTAAGAGAGCCAGCCGATCGCCCGCTCGCTCGCTCCCTCGCGCGCAAGAAAGCGCCGAATCAGCCTGATCCCGAGCGCTCGAAAATCCAAGAAGCGACGCTCACGCAGAAGAATTTCCCGCCTTCCGATCAGAAGACGAACTCGTCCCTCGCTGTCCCCTCGGATTTTCATCCGAGAGGCTGCGGAGCACGCTCCGATCGCACAGCCTCGATTGCGTGCTTCGCCCGCGAGGGCAGCAATAAAAGGAGTAGTCTCCCTCGATCTTCCTGGAGCGAGAGCCGCAGGGGCAGGTTTTCGTCTGTGTATACGTGCGCAGGCTCCCTAAATTAAATGTTTACGTGCGCCGACGGGGAGATGCGCGCATGCACGCGGCCGCCGCAGAACCGGTTGTTATTTCGCTCCGCGCCAGGCAGAGAGAGAGAGAGAGGGGGGGGCGAGGAGAGGAAAAGAGTGGTCCCGTCATCCTCGCGAGGCTATCTATATACAAGCAGGACGGGCCAAGGAGGCGAGGCCCTTTAATGCATCGCCTGTGCGATCCCGCAGGTTCACGGACCTCGGCACGCATTATTGCACCTTGCGCTCTCCCGTCCCCCCTTCACTCCTCTCTCCTCTTGCTCTTTTATTGCGCGCCAGAAATTAATAATCGACGATATAGTGCAATAAACATAAAGATGTTTTCTTGGCTGATTATTGTTGTCCGCGGGGTTTGAAACCGACAATGTTTCAGTCGACTGCGGGTTTTCCGTTTAAAAACACTTGCTAAATGACTAACTAAACGTCAATTCTAGGTGAATTTTTATGTAAAACCGGTTAACCTAAAATTTCGACTGAAAAATTCAACAATAATTAATGTCTGCGAATACTATATTGCGTAATCATCAAAACATATTTTCTCCTGGCATTAATTGACTATGAATGTCTTACCTAATTATGCTTTTCACTACTTACGCGCAATTTTATATCATCATTATTTTACTCAACAATCAGTCCATCATAATTGCATTGAAGGTATTTCAATATTTCAAAATTTGATAAACAAACATGATGTAAAAATAGAAATTATATAGAAAAATAAATAAATCAAACCGCAGTATTGAATAAGTAGAAATTCAGTTTATGTCAGACGTAATTATTAAAAGAGTTCAATCTATCTCCTCAATATAACACCATCTAATATTGAAAAAGTATATGCCGAAGAAAAACAATGAAGATATTAAGCGATAAATTTTCACACCACAAGTATTGAATTTGATTTAGAAATTTAAGAACATACGATAATAGCGGTTATTTTGCAAAAGTAAACTAAGAGACGGCGTTTTATTGAGCAAATTTATTACGAGTAAAAAAACAAGGGTTTTATAACATATCCATTCATCTGACCGTATTCCCTCACACAAATGCACTCTCATAATACGTTTCTCGGGGAGCACATATATGCAGGCGCATATATACAGGCACGTGAAACGCGAGAACACACCAGGTACACTCGCGGCGGGATAGGGAGAAATGTATGCGCATGAGGTGTCCGTCCGCGCGCGCGTGCGAGAGAGAGAGAGAGAGAGAACGAAGCGCGCATGCGCGCCCGCAAAAGCTAATCTCATTCGCGTCCCGTGTGTGCGTATAATAATAACGTGCTTGGCAGAGGTGTGCGCGTGCGCTCGCGTCCGCGCGTCGGTGTGTATCCGCGCAATTTATCATGCACGACATCCTGAAATGAAATAACCCGCGGCGAGGCATCGCGATATAACGAGAGCGCGAGGGCCTGCAGCCGACGTGGCGTCGAGCCCCGGAAATGTGTATGTACGCGCCTCGATAATAACGAGTAACGAAAATTTCACGATTGCGTGAACAGTCAGGTATCATGAGCATTCGAATGTGTATAATGCCGTGCTGGGCTTAGGAAAACAATGCTTAAATTGTTCTGCTGTTGAAATCGAGCTGCGAATTGATCGAACGATACTGGATTTTTTTGCAGACTCTGTGTATTTCATTTTAATTTAATACCCTCTCTCGCTATAGTCCCCGCGAATTTTTCGAATACTTAAAAATCCGTTAATAATGCGATACGCATCACTGCTCACGCGTACATTCATCTACATCGAATAGGTGCAATAGGGGATTGAATTCTCAAAATTATTATATTACAGTCAATAAATGAGACAATACGTTTCATGAGTAATGAATATGCTTATTTATATTTCATATATTAAAATGTTTTGGATTTATTGCAGCTTTAGAAAGCACATTTTGGATAAATTTCAATAGTCATAATTGAAAAAATTGCGACTTTTTTAAAAATAATAAAAACAAATAAAGACTTAAGTTTTTAATGTATATATCTGTCAGAAAATTTATATGAATTATATCAATACAAGAGTGTTTATATCAATACGAGAGTTTAATACAGTTTACATATACAGATGTCAAACCAATAATTTTTTTTTATAATTATTTATATGATACTAGATCAAACGCTACGCGCGCGGAGATACTCTGTGCTTTACATATCAATCGCGAAATAAAATAGCCATCAATTTTAATAAAGGGGATATCCCTAAATAGAATTGAAAAGATAAGTATATGACAGTACTTATCCCATGTATGAGAAAACGTACAAAATAAATTTCAAATATAACAGAAATTTTTATAATACTGAAAATACTCGAAATTATATTTTAAAAGTTATCTTTTAACAATATATATATATATATATATATATATATACACACACACACACACACACACACCAAAGATTATATTTCCTTCTGAACGCATTAAATGTATCAGTTACTAATTAAAAATGTTGAGAAGAGTCCCGAAGATTTTGCACGTACAAAAGTCGATTGGGCTAAAAGATTGCTTTGAAGAGCGAAATATCATCGGAAAATAAGAGATGAATCGAAAAGAAGGAACGAGAGAGAGGGAGAGAGAGAGAGAGAGAGAGAGAGAGAGAGAGAGAGAGAGAGGAGAAAACGGAAAGAAAGGGTCCTGTGAGTTTGCCAAGGTTTGTTTTTTGTCGAGCTGGGCGATCTTTCGCTTAGGGCGCAGCTGGCCTGTAACTCATTACTCGGCAATAAGAGATCCCTTGTTAGCATGCTCACTTTATTGTGGACGCATGGACGTCTCAATTGCTGGTGCCGAAAAAAATGCGTCTCTCTTCTTCACTTTGAGCGGAAGATGTAGCAGGGGAAAATCGATATAAACGCAGCTTAGCTCCGTGGCCAAAGACTACTTTTTCCATCGGTATAGCAGCGTAGCTACAGTAGATTTTCCATCTAGCTTAATTGGCCAGCTGCAACTCTGCCACTTGCACGTTTATTATCTAACAGCCATTATGAACGCGAGTGCGAGGCTGCGGAGTAATTTTCTCGAGAGCTCGCGCGCGCCAACAGCTCTCCGTGCAAATAAGGCAAAAGCCTTTTTTCGCGGCTTTTTCCCTCTGCCACGAGCGCAAGAGGCGAAACAGACGCGGCTAATCTGCGGCGGTGCGTTGAGAACGTGGACGCTCACCCCAAAGTGTAAATGGGAATGCTCGATAATGAAATGTTTGCGATAGCGATCCTATACTAAAGGCACCAGTCAGCCCCTGACTGTTACGGCCGCGTGACATGCGATATGCCTGCCTCGGCGTTCACGTCGTCCTCGTCGTTTCACCCTCTAGATAGGCGGAGATCGTACTTTACGCGCGAGCCATCCTTCGCGGCCGCGTGCGCCTCGCGCGGAGCTGAATCGACGCTAATTTTGCCTCGCCCGGCTCGCGATGCCCATCCACCGCGCCCCAACTTCAAATTGTGAGCTTGTTAAAGGGAACGATTTTATTGCATCTCCCCCCACTTCCTCGCCCCTTCTCGCGCAAACTCACGTTCTTGCCGCGAACGTTCAATGGAAATTGATGGCTTTTCGAGAAAACGTTCGGCTCGTCAATTTTCATTCATCGGCTTGCGCGACAGAAGACTTTTACTGCGCGTTCCCATACTTGTTTATATTCAATGTAGAAATCGTTTGAATATCAGAAACTCAACTTTTTAATCAAAATGATTAAATTATTTTTTATAGTAGAAATTAATTGATGAAA
>JAYJLV010096964.1:0-12444 GCA_036873485.1 Torymus texanus | reverse complement strand
AATGGCGTATCTGATCAAAAAAATCGTTTCATAGATAGATAAAAATGGCCAAGAAAAGTATCTAGTTTTTGGCTATTGCTGGAGAAACTAGCTATTTATTAGTCAATTAATGGAATCGATTTCTACCAGGGTCGGACTGTTTAAATTTGAGCATGGAAAAGGCACGCAGTCGTATAAATCGGCAGCCCAAAGTTTGGGCGTGTTTTATGAACTTTTGAAGGAATCAATATTTTCAATTTTGGAAAAACACAAACAGAATGTATTTGCAAATTTGTCAAGAATAATTCTGAGGAAAATGGCTGTAAGTTGAAAAAAAGAATTTTTAAAGTATATATGAGTTTTCTCACATTTTTTTTACAGAAAAGGTAGAAAAAATCAGGTCTGAAAGGTGTACCTTGAAAAAAATTTTGTACCCAATTTTGATAATAATAATAATCCAATTATAATAACTTAAAATTGAAATTTTATGATTAAAATTTAGTTGCAAGGGTTAATCTACTATAAACTTTTAATAAGTACAGTGTCTTTTTATTTCTATTTAATAAAATATATTATATCCGCTATATACTAGATAATTGGTCTTATCAGTTTCGACATATTCGTAAAAAGAGCTGCAACCTTTTGTAGTCGGGAACGAATGAACTGAGCATTAAGCAACTTTTTCGTCAGAGCGCGTTAAAAAAAAATATATATATATATATATATATATATATATATAACACTCCGAAACAGAGTGACAGGCAAAGACCGCTCCTCTACCAGACCATAATGTCTGTCGTTGAAAACCAATACGCTAATAGTAAAAAAAAAAATTAAAAGCGAACAAAAATAAAAGTTTGCGTCTCCCTCGTTCGACGTATACGTAAAAATTTTAATCACCACAACGTGTCAGCTCGAGGTGGCATTGTTTGTTCTACGGTGGAAAAATTTAAAAAAAAAAAAAAGTCGGGTTGGTGCCATCCGCCAGGCAAACCAAACAAATTAAAAAATTTGAATTCCAGGCAAATAAATGGACGCCGAGTCGGCGATAACGACGACGCGTGCGACGAGAGCAAGAGTGGATGGCGGACGTGAGCATCGAAAGGTCGTACACGTCAATTTGCCCAAAAAGTTTATCAGCTCGTTACGGCGCTGTATAAACAATAACCTTCCCCATAAAAGCTAACTTTTTCGTCATATTGAATAACGACCGGTCGTTTTGTTGACGTCGCTCGTGCGAACCAGTCTCTCTCTCTCTCTCTCTCTCTCTCTGTCTCTTTTCGCGATGCGCTTTTTTGCTCACACCGAGTCTATTCCTGCCAACGGTATGACGCGAAAATAAACGCGCTGAAGAGCTAATGGAATTTTCGCGACTATAATTCATCGAACTTTCAGCAGACGCTGTGTTTTTGAGTGTATTTTTCGATCTGGATGTTATGTAAATGTCATGTGCATAATGCCGATTCACGACTTCGATCTCAATGTTTATATTTATACCTCGGCATTAAAGTTATCAAAATTTACATTTCAATTCCGAAGTATGGATTCAAATAGTTACGCTGCATTTTGATGGATTTTCATTGCGATGATTGATTTTGATTTTCGTTATATGTATTGACAGAAGTACGTAACAACATTTCTTATCCATGTGAAGTATAATAGTCAAGTAATTAATATTAGGAATAAAATTAATTTTCAAGATAGAAAACATCAATTTAAGATTATAAGAAAGGCACTATTTTGTAATTGTTAATTTTCTGTTTCTTTTTTACATTTAATAAGCCTAACTTTAGTATACATATAGAAAAGCAATGCATTAATTGTGCAGATTTTAACAATTTCATTTGAACTATTAAAATCAAGACAACGAATGTTTTTATGCATTTGTCCAATTTTAATGTACGAATGAAAATTATGAAATTTCAGAGTAGGTTACGGCAAAGACGTGATTTTATAATTAATCAGGCCATCGTAAAATCTTATTGTTTATCAAAATTCGCTTGAAATCATGTAATGTATTAAATAAAAATGAGATTTTACATCGGTAGAGAATGCGAAATCAGGTGATGGAAGAGCCCCCTTTTGGGTGTTCGTGGGCAAGGTCCAAAACCAGAAGTTATACAGAATGAAAACTGATGTTGTAGTTAAATGAATCTGAACCGCCAAAGAGTATTATGATAAAAGGATTCATTCTTACATAGAAAGACTTCAATTGTTTATATACGATGTTCGGACTAAACATAAAGTACCAGATATTGAAAAATTTAGAGATTACTTTATTTTGAATATATATTGGAATTGTATTATGTATTATATGATATATATATATAACCGCGATAGAAAACTGTTATCTTTTAATTTTAACTAAAAATAATGAAGTGCTTATTACGATTACATATATAATACATAAATATTCGAAATAGACGTATAAAACAGAGTCGTTTATGTTTAATGAACAAAAGCTGTAAACCTGATATACTTGCAATGGACGATATATATTAATACGATGAATTTTCACGATATGACTAAAATGTGGGATATTCTGAGAAGAAGCTTTCTGCAACAAAATACGGCTGCATTCCCGCCACCGGCATATTGTATGGATACTTCATTACACTACAACGATAAACAAACTTGATAGTAAACTTGATACTTTAGAGCCATCATTTAACTATACAAGTAACACCATTTAACTACGAGAAATTTTAGTTAAAAATTAGTACATAATCTATAAAAATTTACTATACTGTATAGGAACGGGAAGACAAGCTTGACATTTATTAAAGTTTACAACATCAATCACGAATTTTGACTATACTGGAAAGTAAAGTGAAAATTCATATTTAAAAAAAATATTTTTCGTGATCTACATTATTGACCTCAACTTAAACATATATTATAGATTAAATAAGAAATAATATATTTATTTTTGAAAAAAACGAATGAGATCCCCGAGTGGAATCGAACCCCAGCCTACTCATCAGAAAGTCGCAATCTTACCGCTGTGCTAACGCGTGCTTGCACGTACAGTGTTTCGACTCGTCTACATATGCTACAGCTGACCTCTTCCCATAACAATAACATGAGCAGATTATTCTAATTTTTACTATACTGACTAGTAAACCCTGCTACGTCCTTTGTGAAATATCACAATTTCGAAAATTTACTATACTACATAGAAAAATGTACCTAAAATTATTGTAAAAATTGTACAAATACCTAGTAAAAATCATTTTATAATATATTAATTATTAAAAATTTACTATACTGGTATAGTACTTTTTCGTGGAGTTTATTATATTATTCATTACTAAAGATATATTAAATAATCTGCATAATGCGAGTTTGTCCCGCGGAACTAAAAAGTAATTTTTCAACGAACATTTCTCTCTATGTATTTTCTATTTAAAATCTATTAAGAAATTTTAGCATGTAATTAAATTTGAATTGAAATAATGTTTATTATAGAGATAATTAAAAAATTGCATTTGCATTACAGTAACAAAAAACTGAACTGTCAATCTTCCTATCTTAAAAAAGTGATGGTTGAAAGTAGTGAAATATTTTGCATTTTGAACTTTATCATTAAAGAAAGATTCGAAAATTGGAGCACTACAGTACTATTATTTCAATTATTAAAGATACTTTAAAATTAAACGACAAAGAGTCTTGGCTTAAATCAAATAAATTAGTCTAACTGTGTTTAATAAGAAAGGAATGTAGCATTCGTATAAAATCCGATTAGTACGTTGTCATCACTCTATTGTACAACTTCGTAATATTAATGGAATATAATATTTATAATCATTATTGTAATTCATGAATCTATGTAATATCTCTTTAGTTATTTCCTTCTAGGTAGAGGATCACGAAAGCTTCTTTCATATCGATGTTCTCATACTTACAACATTATGGGTCGCAGGCTCTCCTAGGAATAAAAAAAAAGTATCGACAAATTAGATATATTCGTCATAAAATGCATCGTTACTCGCCACTTTGACAAATAAATAACCCGATAGTAAGAGCAGTGGTGACGGTCGGCAAGCTGGGCACCCTCGATATGCCATTCACTTAGCCGCTCGGCGTCCACCCTCTTTAGGTTAAGTAATGCCTTAATTCAGGAAAGTGGCTTTCCCTTTTGCATTGGTCGGGCTGTCTCGGGGAACCATCGCTTTCTCTCTCCCTCTTCACTACAGCTTATGTTGACGAAACACTTTGGGACCCGTGTACACTCTATATACAGTGTTAGAACGCCAGCCAGTATTTCTCCTACGCGCGTGTGTGTGTGTGTGTGTGTGTATTGGAAATGCTCAGAGTAACGCAAGCAAAGCAGCAACCCAGTGTAGATGACTCGCGAACTTTACGATTCGCCTTATTGAAACGTTGTAGTTTCTTTTAATATATCATTTGTTTAGGGAATTGGTCGGTTCTGGACGAACGTTATTTTATTTTCTTTAGGATTCGGGCGCGTGCGGTTGTATGAGCAGAAGCGATTATGCGGCGAACTTTGATCGACGGTCTTTTATTTGCTTTTTCTGCTTTTCTAGAGATTTACAAGAGTATTCTTTTTCCGATAGTCACAGGCTAGGGAAGTAACGCCAACTGCGCTGTTTTGTATCAGAAATTGACAGTTTTGGGACGATCGTATATTTTCATAGGGGAGAATTGGAAAAGATATACATAGTAAAGAAGATCGAATATAACATCCACAAAATAGGAGGGCAAAGCAATTTTCAATATATTTCAACACTCATAACAAAAATATCAATTATTTCAACTTAATAATCTTCTCACCTGGTTGACATATAAAAAACGGCGTAGTGGAAAAAAGTTTCCATTTTGGGTATTGATAAGTTAGTAACATGGATAAAAAAAATCAATTTCTAGTTACTACGTTTATAAGAATATCTCTGTCAATCAAAGCAGACAACAAATCGAAAGTAAGGATTCAGACCGTGTTCGTTTGATTAAAATCATAAAGAATTCGTTTTTTTAAAGTTTGCTCGTTATTAATAAAAATAATATATTTTTCATCTGCTACCCACTTTCTTTGTATCTTGAAGAAGGTTTGTGAATGTTGTAAAAATTTCAATTAAAGCTTAAATCAATACTATACAAAGTGCAAAAATATATGACACGTCCGTGACGTTTCGCACTTTTTACTTTTTTTTTATAATATTCAGAGAATATTATTAGTGTCCGACTTTTTCCTCGAAAACTCGAGTGTCGACGCACCTCGCGAACTTCGGGGAAATGCGCGACGGCACAGCTTGGTCGACGTACCCTCGATCAGTTCGTGATCATTTTTTTGACTATCTGCTGACTGTTTACCGCCGCCGTGCGGTAACCAATCAGCAGGCTGGAAAAGTTCGCCCCATCGCTCACCGAGGTATTCTGTTGTACTCCGATTTTTCGGAGCACACTAGCCATCCGCGATCCGCGACAGGCGAACCTCCTGGCTTAGACGTCGTGCCAGGCTCCCTCTGTTGGAGAGGACCTCGTCTAACTCCCGTCGCTATTCAGCAAAAGGAGTCCCCCTTTCCCTTGCTCAGAGCGGACTACGTCTGCTCCAGGGCATAAAGGGTCAAACTCCACTTGCTTTTGGAGTCGAAGGGGTAAGGGCGAGGAAACCTCTCCACACGAGACTCACGCACACCTTTCCTTTTTTTCCATTTATTTTATTTTATTTTTTACACGCTCTACCGCCGAGATATATTATTTTATTATTCAAACGTAATTAATTGTTTCTAATTTATTTTCCCAAATCTAACCTTATTCCTCACGCTCTCTCTTCCGACCGACTGAGCTTACATCATATATTTATTTATATAACCAACAAATAAATAAATATAATAAGTATATAAATAAATCATTAACTTGGTTATTGTAATTAATTTCAATTTATTTTCTGGACCAAATGATTTTTCTCCGAAAATTTACACGAAATTCATAATAATATTGCTTTTTATTTTAAATACTATGAAAATAAGTATTTTAACAGGATAAATTCTTTGCTTTGTATTTATTTTAATATATAATATAAATTATCACATACATATACGTAAAACAAATATAGATTATTCTATATAGTAGAACATATAATTTACCTTTTCTAGAAGTACACACATTTTACATATAACGGTTTATGTTTATTTACTTCGTTTATCTTTTAATTGAAATCATGTTTCAAATACCTTAAAGAATCAGTAGGCCCTATCAGTATGGAATTGACTGATGACAAGTCTACACGAAACGTTAGCTCAACCGTGTCGGTAGCCCGAAGCGGGTGATAGCTTTTAATAGGTGTCGTCAGGACAGCCGCAAATTATCGTGGAATACCCACTGAGGAACCGACTCCCTGCCAGACCAAAAACCGTACGGAGCACTGAGGAAACCTATTATTTGTAACTTCTAAAACGATGGAGTCGTTATGGTCGATTTGAGAGTCAACGCACTTTTATAACGCGTTGGTAGACAAAAGTTTTCCAAAACAAAGTGATATTATTTATCATCGCATAAAAGTCATACTTTTTTAAGTAAATTCTTTCCCATAACAAATTTAAGAAATTTCTTTTTCCGAGTCTTTTAGTAAAGTAAATTTAAATAGTAATAGGTGTAATACATTATCACTAAAAAGTTCGAGTTCACTTAAAAAAAAAAAAAAAAAAATCTAAAATCCAAAAAGTTTAATACTATCTCAAGAACTAAACATCATAGAAAACTTCAATTTAACTCATTTTAAAGCTATTGTAATATGCTTTAAAAAATTATGTCTTAACTTGTTTATGTATGGTGTACTGGCTTACTTCTACCTTAGTGTAAAGTTATGTAAATTTTCATAATTTTCATGTGTCAATTCGATTCCTTGGAACTCTGCGAGGTATTTTCATAGTTCTATCAAACCAAAGCCATTGTAAAGTAGTATCTAAGAGCTTTAAATGAAACTTCATGAGCTTTAAGTTATGAGTATATTTCCCAAATGTTCCAGTACGGTGCTATTATTTGAAATTGTTCGCTGTCACATAAATGAATTTTCCGTCAAAAAATTTTGTTTAGTGAATAGTGTAACTCGATATTGTTCATTTTTATTCGACATCGTTTTTTGTTCCCGTTTACATTAACTTTTACTGTAAACTAGCGTTGACTTTTTGTATCAAGTGTAATGATCGGCCGAAATAAAAAATAAGGCGTGAAAAAATATGCGACGACCGCGACTTGAACACGCGGACCCGCGATCCAACGACAGTTGCTCTACTAACGTCGCGATGCGTTTTAGAAGCGCATCGCGAGTGAGACACTCTTACAATGCTGAATCTGCACTCTCGCCTTTTACGTATACGGGATACACGGCGAAGGCTCGACCTTGACACAAGTAAAACTAGTCAAATTCTTCAAAAATTTAAACTTCTCGCTTTATTATTTTAATTTTTTCATTTTATTGTGATGCTAATATTTACTTTAATATTTCTTTTATCGGTTTACAGTAACTTCTAAAAGTCAATAGTTTAACATAGAATATTATCTTTTACACGATACGAAAGAGATACCTTCTTCAAATCTATATTAGAACCAAATTTTACATCTTACAAAGTCATGACAACGTATTTATACAATAGGCGTAAACATAGAAAAGACGAAGCATCTTATAATTTCTTTAATGAAAATTAATTTAATATCTTACCAGTCAGAGTTGAGTAGAGTAAGTACAAATCTGTTTCTTAAAAATGCAAAAGTGAGCCGCGTTAATAAGTAAACAGGCAAAACTCTCTGGTATACTATTAAGAGGAAGGCTTTCGATTGACAAACTTTATCTTATTACTCGGTACAATTGTAGGACGATGATTGTGTAAAGCAGTAATTAAGAAATTTATATGGAATTTTATTAAGGGCATATATGTATCATCATCATATCACTATAGTGATTCGCGATTATAGTCTTTAAACCAGCTTATCCTATAACTGTCGCTTCTTCAAATGGATCGAGTAATTGGATGAGCACGGTAGTTATAGTAGTGCACACAGCGGCGTACACGCGAAAAGCGAAGAACCAGAGAGATGAAAGAGTAAAAAGATAAATGTTAAATGCCCCAGTGATCGAGATCTTAAAGTCTCAGGAGTTGTAGAGCGTCGTCGTCACGGGGGTAAAACGTATTTCGTTTAGATAATTTACCTTGTATCTCGTCTATTACCCGACTTCTCCCATTGCGTTCTCTCAAGACCGCAGAAAATTTGCTTTTTGCATAAGTATGCAGCAGCTGCAGTAGCAGGGGACTTTGAAAGAACATAGAGAGAGAGAGAGAGAGAGAGAGGGGAGGGGGAGACAGAGAAAGACAGAGAGAGAGAGACGAGTAGCGACGCTTGACTCGATCTTTCAAATTAGGATTTCAATTTACGTCTTCTGCATAGAATGAATCTAGACTTCCTTTGATTATATGATTATAATATCTTTTGTGTTAAAAGTATATCTGAGCAACAGGTTGTAAACAGTCGTATTTCATTTTTTATATTTTTTAAATTTTATATTAGATAATAGACAATGAAGTAAAGAAATAACACCAAACGTAAAATCAATGTGAAATTTAATCCAACTAATGATAGAGTTGATTAGCTTTATATGATTTAGGCTTTATTCCAATTAAATGCTAAACCTTATATATGTAAGCTCTAGCAGTAACAGTTACGCAAAACGAGTGTCCACTTTATTTTGTTTCCATTTCGCAAGCCTTTGTCGATGATTCGAAAACTGTCAGGGCAATGTTCCCCGAGGGGGATGCATCGAGTAATAGACCAGTCGACGTGTATGCGCTCGTATACGAGAGTGCGTCCACCTGAATTGTCCAGGTAATGCAGGCACGATTGAAGTTTGCCAACTGCAAAGAGAATTAAATACAGCGCGTTGCTGTGTCCTTATTTTCCGTACGTGTTTTCTATAGCTTGATGTGAAATGATGTTGAAATGCAATCTGAACACGTACAATACTCCGCGTTAATGAATATATGTGCTCAATGTTTTTGGCCGACGAATATTGGTATAAAGATTAAATTGGTAAATAATACATTTTCGTTGATATGCTTAAAAATATTATCGGTCTTTCATTTAGTGGCAGTTTTTAAACTGACGAGATTGGAGCGCGTGTGGCAATTAATTGAGTTTAATAAAAATTTATTTCGGTGTTTTAACAAAGTAAAAATAATTCTTTAATAAGCTTTTTCAGGGGTTTCCAAGCCGGGTCCAAGATTTTAAATGAATAAAGAATAAGTATTTGACCTAATTACTTTTCATAATATCATTTGTTAGAGTGACCTTAATCTCTCAAAAGTGCCGCGTTTAATATTCATTTTGGTCAATGGATCACTTATTTATTCTTAAGCAACACTGTCTGAAATAGTATAATTTTTTTCTTCCCTGTATAATATTGAACAAAACAATCTTTTCGATTATCTGAGTCCATTACCTTGAAACTTTCCTTTTAAATGACCTAAAAAAAATAAATTTCAATTAATATTGATATGTAGAAGTAATATTCTAAACGTATATTAAATTTTTGATAAGAAAATCCAAACAAATGTCATACTAATTGGATCTAAGGATATAGATTTTAATGGTATTAGTCTTAAATTGTTTAAATTAATTGGACTGAAAAGTTGTATGAAATTTATTTGCATAAATTATTTGTTAAAGCCAACAACTGTTCAAAACTCTTAAATCTATATAAATGTATACAACTCGTATACATTTATTTTAGTGCAGTAGAAAATAAAATATCAATTATATATCAGAGTGAGATTCAGTTAATGGTTGATGAAGATAACTTTCTGAAAAAATTAAAGGTTCTTGAGTTCTTTTTCACAATAGTCTCTTTTGTATATTTTAAAAGTTCATTTAAATCTGAACATTTAATATTTTTTATAAGAGTGGGGACATACTTAATTTTCTTTTAGTATCGAACTTTGATATTGTAAGTGTAAAGTTTCCAATACAATTTCAATTATTAGAAAACTATTCCCAAAATTTTAATTGAACTGTCATTGTACACTATTACAGAATTAAAAACTTTTTTAATGTACACTTCTAAATATTCCTTCCACAACTAATGTTCACTCTAAAATCCATTCATGAATACAAAAAAAAACGTTAAGAAAAACACTTTGTATAAAGAATTTGCCGACATTGCAGTATTTATGTAAAACCAGCTGTAGTTACATTAATGCTAGTAGACTTTTGATAGGAGTTCTATAGAGAATTCTATTTTTTTTAACTCTTCACACTAGAAGAGTTAACAAAAAAGAAAAATATAAAAAAAGAATTGTAGACACCTAATGTAATAATTTTTTCGTTATATGGATAATACAATACACGAGAAAAATTTTTAAGTCTCGTAAACACTCTTATGACACTGTTTTAACCACGCATCTATTTTTCTTACGGAAATTCAACATGGAAGAAATGGACGAAAAAAAGTCATCGAATTAACCAATATTAAGGAACTACAAAAATTAAAGTAGCAAAAAGAAGCTTTAATATAAAGTTACGTCCATTAAAAAATCGCGAACAACACCAAAAAAAAATGAACATTTTTTTCAAACCCAGATAATACTCTCTTTGGAACACATTTTTTTGTCGCCCAATATTCGTCGCAGCTGTTATCCCGAAACCTAAAAAACGATTACTAAAATCCTCGATACCACAAAATGTTCGCATCTCTCTCCTCCTTCTCCTCCTCGCCCTCTCTTGATCCAATAAAACGCGCAAACCGTTTGGTAAAAAGTTTCCTCAAATTAAAAAAAAAAAAAAGACCAATACTGCTCACCTTTCTGTCTCTCCCGACACACAATAAAAACTCTTTCCACTCTACGCGCCCATACACCTATATACACGTGTCACACATGGATACGATCGATGCATGTCGCATATCGGCAGGCGTTTTCAATCACGCCGCAGTGCGGGTATGTGTATATATATATATATACACACACGCGCATGCTCGTTCCCTCGCTAACGCGCCCTTCGACCCTTCCGACACAACAATCATATCCCACGACCGACAGCGCATAAGAGATAACGTGCACACGCGCGGGTTGCTCGCTCACCTGCGGAATCCACAGCAGTAGCAGCAGCCGCTTCTCTCTCTCTCACCCGAACGATGACATTGTCATTTCGCCTGCATGTCTGAGCACACGTATATGGGTATGTGTGTATACACGTGTATATATATATATATATATATATACACACACATATATACACACATATATATATACGTATATACATATGTGTGTGTGTGAATGTGTGTATACGCGGCGACTTCTCATACATGCACGTCACGGAGGACCGATGTAAAATTCAGGCCGTGGCTGCTGCTGCAGCCTGCGCGTACTACTACTACTACTACTACGTACCACACACAGTTTGACCTGCGCTCGCGCTTATATATACGTTAGCTATATATATGGCAACGCGCGCGCGCGCGCGACTCCCGCTGTTTGCGTTCTGATTGAAGCACTGTACAAAGGTAAATTGACATCGGAACTGCGCGCGTTCGCTAGCTTTTGTGCTCAGGTAGATGTGTATATGTGTATGTGTGTGTGTATGTATGTATGTGCGAGAGAGAGAGAGAGAGAGAGAGAGAGTCCGAGAATCCGCTTTAACCTTTCTCTGTCTCCTCGTGAGCGCACGCGAGCCGACTAGGGTGTGTGCACCCTCTCTCAACCAAGCGGGGCTTCTATTGGGGACTAGCCATCGCCCAGCTCGCAGGATCCGACGAGCCGGAAAGAGGGCTTATGTGTGCCTTCTAGATAGGGAGAGAGAGAGAGAGAGAGAGAGAGAGAGAGAGAGAGAGAGAGAAAGAGAGAGAGAGAGGAGGAGGGGACCGAAAGCGGAGTGATGACAAAAAGAAAGGAACTGGAGAATGCGTGAATGGTGAGAGAGAGTGAGTGATAGGACAAAGGGTGTACGAGGTCGAATGAACTTCTTCTTTTTAGAGGATAAGCCGGGGGGGCTTTTTAATTGCTGTTGACATGGAATTGACACATTTTAATCGTATGATAGGTTGAGAGATTAATGATTTTAAAGTGTGCGAGTGATACTTTGGTTGAATGGAATTCTGCGCGTTAATGGCAACGCTTGAGCGTTTGGATTTTATAGCGATTCCCTTTTTAAAAAATAAAACGTGCTGTGAGTAATATTCCATTGTAATTGTTCACAGTTTGTATTTGCGAATTTCATATTATAAGGAATTAGATTGGATATCATCATTTATTATCATTTAGTTTAAATATACACAAAATTTAGGAAAATTATGAAAATTCAAAAAATAGCGAGTATATAGAAACAACTAGTATCCCCCGTTATGCAAAAACTTCGTTTTTCCATTGTAGGCACGACCAACCTGCTCAGGAGAATCTTGTATTTTATTAGATTGAAAATTGGATCATTTCAAATAGATATAATAATTAGTTTTATTAC
>JAYJLV010096953.1:0-12445 GCA_036873485.1 Torymus texanus | reverse complement strand
ACACACTTTTACAAATGAAAAATCAACAAGTGCAATAATAGAAGTAACAACAAATTTATATAAGCATATCAAAGAAACCCCAAGCAAAATATTCATAGGATATCAACATTGTAAAGTATATGACATTATTAACACAAATCCGTGCAATAAATATGCTGGTTTCGGACATAGTGGTAAAAAGTGCAAAAACAATTTGATTCAATGGTTATTCCAAAAACTATTTCGTTGGATGAGATTATTTCTAGGAGAAGTAATTGTCCCATGGTTACGAGATGTTTCTTATATAGATGTTGGAGGAGTATTAAAGATTTTTCAGAAATAATATTAAAAAATAGGAAATATAATTTCTTTCTAATTAATTATAAATCGATGTTTTGTTCATTTAATATAAGGATTCGGTTGATAGGATTAAAATTGATTAAAATCCATTAAAATCTATTAAAGTCTATTAAAGCTATTAAAGTTATTTTTACAGATGGGTCAAAATCAGAAAGTAAGACTGAAGCGGCTTACTGTATAAATGATCAGAGACATTCTGCTTTTTATAGACTTAATGATTTGTGTACAATTTTTTCAGCAGAAATTTTTGCAATAAAAGAAGCTTTAGAATAGGTCAGAGTCAGGATTTAAGAAAAACACTTATTTGTACAGACTCGTTAAGTTCATTAAAATTCTTAGAGAAAAAGCTTTAAGATCAAATATTTCTTCTTGGGTTACTATCGTGATAAATGAATTATTTGAGACTAAAAATAAGAGATTTGAAGTCTCTCTAATGTGGATACCTTGTCACTGCGGCATTAGCAACAATGAAACGGTTGATTTATTAGCTAAATATTAACTAAGTCATTTAGTAGTTAATTATAACTTAATATATAATGAGAAGCTATTTAGTAGTTTTAAGAATCAGTTAAAGGTAAACATGAAGATATTTTTTAGAAATTATGATTTTGGTAAGGGTGGGAAGGTGTTAAATATATCGATAACAATAAAGTTTTTGAATATTCCCCGTGGTTTAAAAATCTGAACCTGAATAGGTAAAGAATTACAATCATAAATAGAATAAAATCGAATCATGTGAGAACTAAGGATCATTATACAGGGAAAATATTTACATTCTGACCGTTGTGAATGTTCTGAAGCAGAGACCTTGAATCATTTGATTTGAACTGTGAGGGATTTGGGCTTTATGGAGAGTAACTAATAGAATTTTTATATAAAAGGGAAATATTTAATGATTCGGATATATGTGAGGTTTTTAGCTCCTCGAGAATAAGCGTTTTACTAAGAATTGTTTTATATATTCTTATTAGTAATATTATTGTTTAAATATATCTGTCAATTATTTACGGTACTATGGGAAATACGTATTTTTGAATGATTACTTAGGAATTTTTTTTAATAGGAAAATGAAATGCAATCGTTTTAATTTATTTATAAGTTGTTATTGACATCTTAAACTATACAAATAAATTTCTTTTATGTCAATTTTACAACTTTTAATTGTTTATTTAATTTAATTACTTTTAAACTGTAAAAAAGGACAAGAGTGGCGCGGTACGTCTGCCGGCTGTTATAATCATCTAAAACCAAAAATTGAAGAAGATTATTGTTAAGTAGGCTTACCGCTATTACTCGATCTAGGATATTTTATTATTTTGCAAAAATAATATAATTGTGCTTTTTTTGATCGTAAATTGTTTAAAAATATAAGAAATTATTTAAATATTCAGAAGAGCGTAGTTTGGGTCATAGTGTTAGGTGTACAGAACATTGTGTTAAAATTTCAGCCCGATCGGATAGATAGAATTTTGTGGGTGCGTATCCCGCGACTGAAAAATGTAGTTTCGAGAAGAACACGTTTAAAGTTTTTATAACACATTACTCGTGAGAAAAGTTAACTTACGTTAATCTGCAATGCCTGCTGCATATAGCAAGCCTTCGCATTCTTCATAGGCATCGTTTTCTGCCACCTTTTGCGGTCTACAAAGTGTTCTGGCTTCCTTGGAACTCGGCTGAGAGACTTTGTCTGTGAGATGAATTCGTTTCGCGTCTTGCGTCTCAGCAAAGTTCCTCACTATTCCGCCGATCTGCACTCCCATGACCTCCATGATTTTGAGCAGACGCAAAAATCCTTCATTGAAGGTACAGGCTGCTGTAACAGTGGTAATCTCTAATAGTTTTTGGCCAGTAAAAATGTGTTTTGACACTAGATTCCAAACGCAGTGGTTAAAACTTTCATTTGAGTTTTGCGTGGTTTTCCCAAAATTTTATTAAAAGTTGGTCGGCTGTGATTTCAATTTCTGATATTTGCACCAAGAATCACCTTCTGAGCACTTGTCATGCTGTGGGTTTTCGTCCGTCGAAATCATGAGATAGAACGTTGACCACACTGCTTTTTTCATATTATCAAGAGAATCGGGATTTCTCATCATCGCTAGACGGTAATATTTAGCATTATTTTATTTGTTAAATTAAGACACTTGGGTTT
Source organism: Torymus texanus (assembly GCA_036873485.1). NCBI lineage: Eukaryota > Metazoa > Arthropoda > Insecta > Hymenoptera > Torymidae > Torymus > Torymus texanus. The sequence goes on along the minus strand of JAYJLV010096953.1, from coordinate 9,957 downwards.
TCCAACTTTGGTCGAAGAAGAATCTCTTTTCCTTTTACGTGCTTTAGACGAACTTCCAGCATTACTCAGTTCTTCGGCTTCACGTTTTTTTTCTTCGATTGCTTCAAGCTGTTACTTAGTTTTTATATACTGCCTCAGTGTTTTTTTAGCTGTTAGAAGGTGCCGATATATACGTTTTTTACGTGCAAAACACACTCCATCTTTACTACTACTAGATCGCCGTTGTATGGATCTGCTTCCAACAGGTTTTTGAAGTCGCCGTCTCCTGTGTATTTCACAAACTTGACACCGTATTTTTCTACAGTTCTTTTAAACATTTCTATTACCCCGTCTACTTCTATTTTACCTGCGCTACCTTCATGGTTAGCCATACATTATTCTTTGTGATCTTCATACAAAGCATTGGCTTCGCCAGTATCTTTGCCTGACAAATACTGGCATCCTTTGCAGATACTTCAACATCTACTATTTCTTTGAGAATTTTTCTATCAAAAAAACAAGACCCAACAGTGATGAAAATCCTCGCTTAGACCACGAACCGTCACCAGAGACTGTAAGCAGATTTTCGCGCAGACCGTTTTCGAAATTTTTTGCTTTTTCTTCGGTAACTGCTTTGCAAAACACAAATTCAGAAACGGCTTTTACAGCAATGCTAATTTGTTCTATTACTGAATAATATAGACTGCTACTGAAACAATTTGTAATATCCATCATAGAACAAAACAAACTAATACCATTGTAACAGACACCAAGTAACCGCATAACAAAAGCAAGTCGGATTTTTTAATGTATCTCGAGTTCTCATTCATATTTTGCGATGAAACAAACGGGAAATTGTTTGGCATAATAAAGCTAATATAATGGATGTAACTTTAACTATAGGAGTTGCAACCCCTTTTTTCTATTTTGAAAAATCTATTCTTTTTTTAGCATATGTTCATCACAAACGATACAAAATAAGCTAAACAAATTTAAAAAAAATATTTCTGTGCATAAAAAATTATGCATACACGAATCGTAAACAAATTTAGTCTTGTGTTTCACAGTTTTTTCTAAAAACTGACCTTGAGTAACTTTAGCTACTACTCAACTCTTTTATGGGCACATTTTACTTTTGAACACATTTTAAAAATCACAGCTGGTCTATGATGGAGGTTTTCGGGGTCTCTGATTATGATTCTGACGTCAGAATTGTAAAATTTAAGATAGAAGATCGAACATGTCGACGATTTTAGGTTAAATTTGTGTTTTCTTTTCGATTAGCACAAATTTCGGGGTTGTTGACTACGATTCTGATGTCAAAATCGCAAAATTTAAGATTGCGGATCCAATGTGGCGATTGAGAAAAGTTTTTGTAAGCATTTTTTTCTAGAAAACTAGCAAGCTAAATATTCTGAAAAAATATAGTTGCAACGTTAAGCACAGATGATTTGCATCAACATTTTCAGAGCTCTAGGATTAAAAATAAAAAATTGTGAGTAAATTGTTTATAATTATTAATAAATAAACAAATTTACACACTGTTCCATGAAAATATTATAACTTCGACTTAATTTTTAAATTACTTTTGAACTATTTTATGCTAACGTTTAGATATTTTGACAAATGTTTTGGCTTATTCGATTTGTTTAAACAATTTAGAAATAGAAAAGTAATATTTATTTTAATAAATTTGGAATTTTAGACACATTTCTTTTTCCGATAATACAAATTATTTTTATTGTAAGTATCTATATGAAATACATAGATAGAAGAAGTCAAAAGAGATAAAAAATAACAATAAAAACAATAAAACAAAAAAATAGTTAAAGAATAAAACGTAATCATAACAGGTTTGATATGTTTTAAAAAATTATTTATTCAGAATACTTTCGTAATTTTTATAACTTCATTTGACATAAATAATTTAAACAAAGCAAACACATATTTATATGTATAAATAGATATTTAATTAAAATGAATAGACGTATTTTACGTGAACAAGCATTTATTCAAATTAAATAAATAAAATTTGAATAAATGAAGGAGCGCGGTCGCGCTCCGAAGGCAAGTTAGAGTAAACAAGCCTGAGGAAGTACCGTGCTACGTATACACGGGAACAGGACTTCCTAACCTTCGAATCTCGTTTCAACCCTTTTCATTCATTTTTTTTATATATTATATGTGCAAAATACTTTTTAAATATATTTCGTATTTTTCCTAGCGCCCTATAAATCCAATTTTCATAATGATTAACACGGTATACGAGTATCAAAAGATATTCCGTGTTTTAATATTGGCCTTCTCATTTTCTTTTTCTTTATTATTCTTCGTTGCTCATTTCAGCTGTGAATTCGGCTAGTGACCACTAGATTTTCAGCTAGTTACCTCTAAATATCTAGTAACTTGTACATCCGCTGTTGCGGAGCGCATGCGCCAAAACCTGCGGGACGATTTAAGCGGACGATTTAAGCGGCGGGATAATTTAAAATTCGAATATATAAGTATGTAATAATAAAAAGAAAGAAAAGTTCTAAAAAAGTAATAGTCGTTTATCTATTTGCAAATATAGTAGTTAATAATATCCGCAGTTTTTTGCCTCTAGGTGTTGTAATAAATTATGTTTGCGGTCTAGGTGTTCGAGGTAGCCGATGACAGAGTCCAGGTGGTGCACTCCGTATTCTTTTGATTCTAGATGTTGAAACACATCAAGTACGTGGTCTAGGTACTCGAGGTAGCCGATGACGGAGACTAGGTGGTGCGCTCCATAGTTTTTTGCCTCTAGGTGTTGAAACACACCAAGTACGTAGTCTAGATTTTCGAGGTAGCCGATGTCAGAGTCTAGGTGGTGCGCTCCATAGTTTTTTGCCTGTAGGTGTTGTAATACATCAAGTACGTCGTCTAGGTATTCGAGGTAGCCGATCACGGAGTCTAGGTGGTGCGCACCGTAGTTTTTTGCCTCTAGGTGTTGAAATACTATATATTCGTGGTCTAGGTGTTCATGCTAGCCGATGATGGAGTCTAGGTGGTGCGCTCCGTAGTTTTTGCCTGTAGGTGTTGAAACACGACAAGTACGTAGTCTAGGTGTTCGAGGCAGCCGATGACGGAGTCGAGATGGTGCGCTTCGTAGTGAATTGATCTTGATTTCATTGTAAATGGAAACGTTGTTATTTAAATGTATTAATAACAGGGTTTACAATAATTTTATCTTTTTACCATATGTCTCAGTTTGTGTACTTTTATTGTAAAATTTTATATTGTTACATTAACTAGAACTGATGTTTATTATTTTTTAAGTAAATTATATCAAAGATTATATGAAATATTGCTTTTCGAAGCCCCCTATAAATATAAATTATCTTTCTAAAGTTATGAATTCGATTGGGAAAAATTAATGCTGTAAAAACGTTACATTCGTGTCTTAAAAAGTTGTGAAATCAACAAGTCAAACTACGGCAAGTTTCCCTCCCCTCTCCCTCTCTCGAAACAAATTTAACAAAAGAAAATTCTGAAATAAATACCCAAAATGTAAAGTTATGATTAAAATTTACTTTTTAAAAAAGTATAAACAAAGGCAAGTTAGAGTGTATTACCGTGCTATATGATAATGTTTCTTTTCCTTTATTTGAAGTATATTTCAAACTATTTTTCCATTACTATTTTGAAATACATTTTGCATAAAACTTCTTTAAAAACAATTGTGACAGAGTCACATGTAGTGCCTATCCATCGCCGCCATCTTGACATCGACGGTGACGGGGTAGGGCTAGGTCGCGATACCGCACTTGCAGACGAGGCCCGGGGAGGGCGCGCGCGCGACGGAGGAAGGGGTCGGGGGAGCGCGACGATGCGGGAGGACAGCCACCGACCGCTTACCTGGACAGCGGCTACGAGGACGCCGTGGAGAGGGGGAGACGGCGCGGAGAGAGAACGTGAGCAAGCAGTGTGCCGCGTGAACTGAGACTACCGTGCGCAGCAATCATAAGCAGCGCGCGGAGGTAGAGGGAGAGCGTGGTACTAGGAAAAGCGCGGCATCGGTAGCCGAGAAAACCCGGTACGCGCAACTATACCGTGGCGTGGGATTGTTAGAGGTAATAGAGGGGGTCTGAGGTAATTTGGAACGGCGCGCAAGTACCGGGGTAAAATGGGAAAGCACGCGCCCGAGTCGTACGATTCTCCCCGTGAATAGGGGAAACAATGAGGTAAGGGAAATTGAAGAGAGCAAAGGGTGGAAGGAGAGGGTCGTGTTAAGCAAAAGTAATAGCAGCCGAGGTGATGAGCCAAGTTCAAGCGCGCGACTCGAAGAGTTGTCTAATAGTTCTCTACTAGTATAGTAATCAGCTTGATATGGTCGACTATTAAGTAAAGTAATTGCCGAGTAAGGAGAAGTATAGTGAGTTTATTGTGGTGTATCGGGGACTTGTGGTGGTTTGAGGTGTAATAATTGGACTCAAGGTAAATTGTGGAATTTTTCTTTTCAGCTTGAGGAAATTTTATTTTTTTTCAGCTTGAGGATCTTTTTTTTTAGGATTGAGGAAACTTTCTTTTCAGGGAAAATTTTTTTCAGGTTGAAGATTTTTTTTTTGTTTCTCGAAAAATAGTATAATCTCTCTCTCCTAACAAAAGCATAGACGCGAGGTGGAACGGGAAATCCTCTCGTGTGAAATAAGCAAGACGGTAGGGTGTGTAAGCGTGGATCGAGGTTTTTTATTTCAGGAAGATTTCAACAACGACTAACTGATTTGTAGGCTAAACGGGACCAAGTAAAATGGTCCGGAATACAGAGTCCACAGAGGTGCAGGAGTACAGGCATAAAATGAAGGAATTGAGCGCGAGTGGAGAACACCGCGCGAAGTTTAGGAACACGATGAGGTTGACTGCTGCAGAGGTAGAGGAAAACTTAACGGAGATTGGATTAACCACACGAGGTAGTCATCGCGCGAAAGCGGGAAGATTATTTCGGGCATGCTTAAGGTCGTTGGGTACTGCTGAGGTACCGTGGAATCTCGAAATCGATGAAGTAGGCGGAGTAATTAATTACGGAGACGATGAGATGACGATGGGTCGCAGTGACGTGGAGGTCGATGAAGAAGAGATAGAGAGTCGGCTAGTAGTGAGCTAAGCAGAGCAGCTAACTTCGCCGACGACGTCTATAACGACCACAATCACCACCACGGGTACCATCACGGCAAGTGGAATAATATCGATGGATTATACGAGCCACTGTGACAACGTGCATCCATCAAACAGCTCCAATTATGTCCACGCGCACCAGGACAGTCCCCCGGTTGTGCAGGCCGGAGGGAGGCGACATGGCAGCGTTCTGGAGAAGCGAGATGCGGCTAATTGAACGTAATGTCCGACCGCTGAGGCTTTCCAGTAGTATAACTACCGCACCGACATCGGAGCAGAAGGCACTGGAGGAATCGCGGCATGTGACATCGCCGGTAATCAGGCAAAAGAATGAACTGCTATCGTATCGAGCACCTACGGAGGAGAGGAGCCGACGAGAGTCGTCGACTCTCAATAAAACGGGCACGGCAAGTCTCCGACAGGATTTAGAGGAGGCATATGTTCTGAGTGGAGAGTGATTTGGGCGAGTATCAAGAAGTACGCGGAACACAGCCAGCCCAAGGAAAAGACGGGTGCCGTTGGGAAATCAGTCGAGCGACGAATCAGAGTCGGAAACAGAGTCCCCTAGGGGATCACCGCCAGCATCGTCGTGCAGGATGCGAGTGGACTTCGGAGATATAAGTTTGGGGAGGTCCGATGAATCGGGGGATCGGCGTTCGATATCGAGGAGTAGAAGAAGACCGAGTGATAGTCCCAGCCATCACCGTTCGAGGAGGGAGAACCGCGATAGCTGCCGCAGTACGATTCAGGATGGCTGCTTGCAGGTCATTAAAATCCTGAAAGGGTGGGGAATTCGGTTCTCAGGAGATGAGAAGGATTCCCCGGAACAATTCATATCGAGGTTAAAGGCGTGCAGAACGGCTACTGGAATTGCGGATGGTGATCTTATGCCATGCCTCGCCAGTGTTCTGTATCGAGAAGCTGGGGATTGGTATGAGGTCTATCAAGATGAGATGCTGTGGTGGTCCTTCACGGATTTTGAGAAAGCATTCCGGCGCCAATTCATTGACGAGTTATATGAGGACGACGTGATGGAAGAATTAAGAGCCAGATACCAGGAGGCCAAAAAGAATATTGCAGCGTTCCTTAGTAAGTATAAGCGGATCATAGCACATCTAAAGAAACCGCCATCAGTCTAAGAACAACTAAAACTTGCATTCTCCCATCTACGACCAGAGTACCAAGATTTCCTTTGGGATAAGAAGTTAGACAACTTCGAATCGATTGAAAGGTATTGCCGAGAGTTAGAGCGACGAGAGACAATAAAGGAGCGCTATAAGTCCCCACGAAGGAAAGATAAAGTTAGAATCGCGGGCACACATTATGCAGGGCCTCACCGGACCACCCAGATGGTGGCGGCGGTCATCGAGGTCGTCGAGCTGAATAACGGCAAGTCGTCAGTCCGCATGCCGCGGAAGGATAAGAATCGCGAAGTTTCGAGGGATGAGGAGAGAGAGAAATCGGGTTTGAGATCGGGAAGAACACTAGATCCTTCTGATGGTAGAGCCAATGAACATCGACAACAGAAACAAGCAAGCGGAGGAAAGAAGAGAGCAGACGAAGCAGCAGTGCTATCAAGCCAACTTGTACCGTATCCAACGCCCACCAAAATCGCGACCGCAAGCACGTCAATGTCGTCGTACGTTGAACCGTGTTTTATTTGTCAGCTGGTAGGACACAGAGCGGTAGAATGCCCAAAACGGGAGTGTTACTCATGCCGGCAACCGGGGCATTTCTCGAAGAACTGCCCTAGTAGAACCTCTTCACATACCGTGAGATGTCTGATATGCAACGCAGTCGGAGTGACGGTTAAGGAGTGTCACAACTGCAGCAAGTTTTTGGCGGCAGTGGAAAACTGGAGGGCCAGGATGCAGTAAAGACCCCAGCACCCTGTGCCGTTAAAACTGGGGCAACAAATAAGCAAGCCGGACCTTCTGCAGCTACTCGAGGTTTCGAGGAGCAACGGCTAGAAGAGAAGAGGGTAGACAGGGCGGAGGAGAGAGAGGAAAATCGAGTTCGAGGCACTGTCGAGGGAACGTATCCCGTGACAACTCAAAAGACAACAAGCTACTCAAACAAGGGGACAGGCGACCATAGAGAGTCGGGTGCGACGGCTCTCGAGGAAGTAAAACGAGATGGCATGGTAACCTCAAGGAATATGAAGTTGGGTGCGACGACTTCGAGTAATGAGGGAACTGACGCCGTCATCGTTGTGAGGATAGAACCGAGTGAGGCGGGTTCAGGGAGAGGTCAGATGTCCAAATCAGAGGAAGTGAGTAGACAGAATTGTATCCCGAGTTCCGGGGGAGAGACATCGCTCAGGCGGCAGACGGATCCTGTAGCAAAGAGGAAGAAAGTTACCTGAAAGATGAGCATATTATATTAGGTTCGAGGTCACGGTGGGAGATACCATTAGACGAGTGGGAATCGGGTGAGTCGGAGGAAGTAAATGACTATGCCATGTTGCCGCAGATTGAGCAAGCGGTGACACTCATGCTGCAGCAAACCGAGTTCCCACCAGTCGAAGAAGGGTCGAAGGAGGTTACCTTGGAACTAGGTGTGGGGGAAAACACTATTAGTAACAATAGCGTCGAAACATCGAAGATCGAGGAAGAACGAGTCGAGGTGGTGGCTCTCGATAATCGGAACTACTTACATGTACAGGTAGGAGGAAAAATTACTTGGCACTGCTGGATCCGTGGGCTGCGGTATTGTTAGCGTGACGTAGGGTCGTAGACAGATTTCAGAGTCGCCTACATCCGGTAACTGGCCAAGTGAGAGAAGTCTCGGGAGCACCGATGAAAATCGAGGGCATCTTAAAGATGCACATCGAGGTTGAAGGCCAGGTAGAGATCCTGGAAGTTCGAGGAGTTCGAGAGATTAGTCACGACATAATACTAGGGATGGACTTTGGGTCACTCTGGGGATTAGAGATTCGGTTGTGGGAGAAACAGTGGAGGCACCGTCCGGCGGGAAAGTGGAATCCCTTTGCGATGAGTAATACGGAGGAGAAGCCATCCATTAACATAGAATGTGCCAGATTGTCCGAGGTTACACAAAGCCAACAGGAAGTAATTAAGGACCTGGTTGAGGAACTGATATGACAGCCAACAACTGATTATTTACCGACCACGCAACTAACCGAACATCACATCGAATTAACCGATTATACTCCAATCCGCCATGCGCCACGTCGACGCTCACCAGCCATGTGGCACATTGCGAGAGAGGCCATCGGGAAAATGCACCGAGCCGGAGTCATAGAGCGTTCCGCAAGTGGATGGTATCACGCCCCGGTAATTCAGAAGAAACCAGATGGCAAATACAGATTCTGTATCGATTTTCGCGATCTGAATACAAGGAGTAAGCGTGACGGGTACCCGTTACCGAACATGGATTCGATTCTGGATAGATTGAGACGAGCGAAATATAGCTCCAAAGTAGATCTCAAGAATGCGTACTTCCAGGTGCCTCTAGTTGAGGAAAGCAAACAGTATACTGCTTTTGCGGTGCCAGGGTCGGATTTGTGGCAATTTAAGCGTATACCGTTTGGTCTCACTGATGCACCTGCAATCTTTCAACGACTAATCGATGCGTTATTGGGACCGGAAATGGAATCTCATGTATTTGGATACTTAGATGACATCATCATCGCAACCGAAACTTTCGAGGAACGCCAGAAATGGCTCGAGGTCGTACTTATGAGAATTCGAGATGCCCAACTGAACGTTAATTGGAAGAAGTGCGAATTCGGGGCCCGTAGTGTGAGATACTTAGGGTATGTACTCGATCTGGAGGGATTACGCCCGGACACTGCGAAAATCGAGCCGATTCTAACCTACCCGGTGCCAACTACCAAGAGACAATTGTGGCGGTTTTTAGGCATGATGGGCTGGTATTCGAGGTTTATCCGGAAGAAGAGTGGAATTAAAATTCCGTTACTCCAGCTTCTCAAGAAGACTCAAGCCTGGAGATGGACCAGCGAACAACGAGAGGCATTCGAACAACTAAAGTTAGCCTTGACTACCACCCCGGTACTCGCGCGTCCAGACTTTACCCGAGAATTCATGGTGCAAAGTGATGCAAGCGACGTAGCGATAGGAGCGGTCTTATCCCAAGAATTCGACGACGGCGAACACCCTATCGCGTATATTCATCGGGTGTTGACATCTGCCGAACGGAATTTCTCTACTACAGAAAAAGAGTGTCTAGCTTTAATCTGGGCCACTAGGAAGTTACGACCATACCTCGAGGGATATACTTTCCGGGCTATCGCAGACCACAGCGCACTGCGATGGCTGCAGAATTTGCGTGACCCTATAGGCTGATTGGCTCGTTGGGCTCTCGCGTTGCAACAATGGGACGTAAAAATTGAACATAGGTAATGTGCCATGCATCACCTCCCAGACGCTTTGTCAAGGCTCCATGAAGAGGAACCAATGGAAGCAGAAGTGGCTTCACTAGAGGTTATCGAGGACGAGTGGAACACTATTCGAATCGAAGAAGTGTTAGCCAACCCGAAGAAGTATAAATTTTGGCAGGTAGAGGATGGGATGCTGTACAAATTACGACCAGATCCAATTCTAGACCCGGTCACCGCCGAGGAAAATCCCGGGCCAAAATTACGGTTGTCTGTCGAGATTTGGGCTGATCGGGTGCGGCGGTTGGACGCATTGTGGGACTTAGTCGTGAAAAACATCGAGAAAGCTCAACGACAACAATCATCGAGGTATAATCGAGGTCGAAAAGAGGTACACTATCAGGTAGGAGACTTACAAGGAGAGTATCTCAGATCCGGATTACGGATTTCGTTCAAACTTTGAAATATGTTTTTAGATGCTAAAA